>PVIR01029340.1:0-21192 GCA_004026965.1 Petromus typicus | reverse complement strand
TAACTATACTTTTGTAATTATTTACTTGGGAACAATCATTTAAATTACCTTAGATGTCAGAATCTGTCCTTATTTGCAATACTACATACTCATGGAACAAAGAAAACCTGCAAATATTATTTTATCTCTTCTCATTTCTATATCCTAAATATATAAAAAAATCAGTTACAAACTTTAATGATTAATATTTAAAAATTTTATTTGTTATTGTGTGAAACTCCAAACTTATATTATAGACTCCCAGTGTAGAGCATTTAGAAAATAACTTCAAATGATTTAATTAAGATCCAGGGAATTGCTTTATTGCTAAATCACCTTAATTTTATTGCTTTAGTTCTCTAGTTTGTTACATTGTTTACCAAATAATGCAATAAGGCATTTGAAGTTCATTATTGTGTCCTATAAAAGGTGAAATATCACCATAAAAATGATCGATAGAAAACTAATGTAATTATGAATGTCAGTATACTTTAATTATTTATACAAATTGACTTTGAAGAGCAAGCAGGCTTTTCAAATAATATATGATTACATACAGGCAGGTGAAAACTTTCCTGCTGAAAGTGAAGTCATATCATTTTCTTTGGGTGAAAAATGAAATGCCTGATGATATTTTATTCTAATTTTTGCATTAGCAATATCATTCAATGTAAGTCATTTAAGTACTCTCTCCTTTCTCTCTGCATATATGTATGTATGTGTATAGAAAAATAATGTTCCATCTTTTCTATGTTCATTCAACATTTGTATTAAGTAGTCTATGCGGATAATCATAGTTGTTGGAGCAAATTGGATAGACACAAATCTTTTGATCAAAGTATGTTGAATTGTTTTTCAATAGATTCATTTTAATAAGACACTTCTAAACTGAGTTTCTGATTTAAGAAGAAATGAACAAACCACAAAAAGTGTTGAATTCATTTTGAAATTTTCATTCCAGTCAGTAATTTCAGAAATAATGAGTCCTATTTTTAGTTCCTGATTTTTAGATACTATTAATTCTGAAATGATGAAAGTACAGTGACCAAAATATTATCTTTCTCTTAAACATATTGTTGTTTTATTCTGCAATAAAAGTATATAGTATATGGACAGAGGTCAAATAAACATTATAAGCACACACACACTATATTTGTATTCTTTTTTATTCCTTGTTTTCCTTCCTTCTTCCCCTCTTTCTCTTCTTTTTTACTCCTTTTTGTCCCTCTCTCTTCATCTGTCTTTTTGCTTACTTTCTTTCTTTGTTATTTTCCACTATGTATTCAACAACAATCATACATCGCATTGTTCCGTTTCTATGGTGACTTTGAAATAGTGGCCTGAAATAGGCAAGATTCAATTATCATTTTTATTGTAGAAAAATAAGCTACCAAGATCCAGACATCAATATTTCTCTTTGGCTTTTGAATAAGGAAAGAATTTATTTCCTTTTCATTCTTGAAGTCTTCTTACATGCACATGTTTTTCCTTATGACAGGATTTAATGTTAAATGCTGAAGCTATACCTAAAACTCTTCCCTCATTGATAAAAATTCTTTAGAAATCATGTATTTCAAAGTAAGGAATATGCTCATTTAATAGTTTTTATATCTTGAAATACGTAAAAAATTCAGATGAGTGGACAGAGCACCTCTCACTTAGGTGAGGCTTAACTTTACTAACTTGCTTCACAGACTCAATCACCAGTTCCTTCCAGAAAGATCCTCACAGACATACTTGGATTCAAAAAACATCTTTGTTTCACTTTTCTCCTTACCCAGCCATTAGTAAGTATTACTTTAACCTCTATCCTCTACTGCAATCAGTTTTTGTTTGTTTAAAATATGTCTGTTTTATAGCTTATATCTCGATGTCCACCCCCGAATCTCATGTGTTTATGGGTGAAGCTTTTTGCAAGTGACTGGAATTACAGATGTGATTCATACTGGGACAAAGGTGGCCACTCTGAGAGTGAGCGCTCTCTCTTCTAGGGGCAAGGGAATCGGCTAGAATATAAGGGGCAGAAAGAAAGCTGCTCTCAGTTATTTCTTGCAGCTTCTTTACTACTTTGCTACCTTCTGCCTGACACGAACGACTTCACCTCTGGTCACGTCCCTCTGCCATGCCACCTGCTTGGAGCCGATCACCTATGAACTGAAACCCCTAGAAACCAAGAGATAAGTAAATCCATCCTCCTTTAACAATGAGTATGAGGCTTTTTGTCTCAGCAATAAGAAAAAGAACTAAGACAACCTGTAAATGGCATAATGCACACTTCTATTTCTTTTGGCCTATTTTACTTTAAATGATGTCCTCCAAATTTGTCCATGCTATCATGAATAAAAATTCTTAATATTATGGCTGAATACTATTTTACTGTATGTATATATATATATATATATATATATATATATATATATGTATATACATATACATACATACACACATATTTTATATTTGTATATTTACCTGATGATGAGCACATCAGTTTGATCTTTTTCTTGACTGTTTTGAGTAATGCTCTAATGAACATCGGCGTGGAGGACATTTTGGCAGGTTGATTTCATTTTTATACACTTTATACCTAAGAAGAGAGAATTATAAATGATACCTAAATGCTATATTTACTTTTTTTTTTTTGAGGCAGGGTCTCGCTTTATGGTTCAGACTGGCCCTGAGCTCAGCCTCAAACTCACATCACAGCAATCCTCCTGCTTCTGCCTCCCGAGTGCTGGGATGACAGGCGTGAGCCACCACGCCCGGCACTGTGGTAGGTGGTACTGGTTGCTGCTGGGCGTGAGTCTCCACGCCCAGTATTGTATATGGTTATCAGGGAATCGAACCCAGGTCCTAGCACTTGCAAGACAGGTGTCAGAATTACTAAGCTAAAACCTGGCCCAAATTTCACTTTTTTATTAATCTTACTTGGAGCCTTTTGAGCTTCTTGAATAGTATACCCTTCAAAGATTTGGAAAGTGTTTCAACAATATTACATTAAGTAAACTTCATCCCTTTTCTGTAATTTTTTTCCCCTAAGACACAGACATAATTCATGTTGGTATACTTGGTGGTATCATAATGATAATATATATTTTATTTACTCTTCCAATATATATATATATATATATATATATATATATATATATTTTTTTTTTTTTTTTTTTTTTTTTTTTTTGAAACAGGGTCTCGCTTTGTGGCTCAGCCTGGCCCTGAGCTCAGCCCCCAACTCACATCACAGCAATCCTCCTGCCTCTGCCTCCCGAGTGCTGGGACGACAGGCGTGAGCCACCATGCCCGGCACTGTGGTCTGTGGTATTGGTTGCTGCTGGGGTGAGTCTCCACGCCCAGTATGGTATGTGGTTACCTGGGATCGAACCCGAATCCTTGCGCTTGCAAGACAGGTGCCGGAACCACTGAGCTAACTCCCAGGACCATCCAATATGTTCTTTTTGTTCCCTAAACTGGCTAAATTCAAATGATATATTTCTTTTTTAAAAAAATTTTTTAATCTTTATTGGTACATTACATATACACATCATGATTGCACTCCATAATGGAGATTTGTACCAGTATAAGACACAACTTAATTCTCATTTTTTCCCATAGCCCTACCCAGTTCATTTATTTCAAATGTTCTAAGTTCTTTCATTCTTTATTATATATGACTCAATCTCTTATTGTAACTTTACTAAAATTTTCAATTCTGAGCAGAGAGTTTACCTCAATGTTTCCAGCTTCTGCCTGGAAAGTGTAAGGTTGTAAGTTTGATTCACGTAACCATATATCAGTGCTAGGGGTGGTGGCTCATGCCTGTAATCCCAGCATTCAGGAAGCAAAAGAAAGTGGATTACTGTGAGTTCAAGGCTAGCTTGGGCTACATGGTGAGTTGGGGACCAGCCTTAACTACAAAGTGACCTTATCTCTAAATAAATGAATAAATAAATAAAATTAAATATTCCATTCTATTGCACTGTTTCCTTTAGAACTTCTGTGGAGTACACTTCTGTGCACCATGTGTTATTCTAATTTATTTGCCAATAAACCTGTAATTTTGCATTATTTTAACTTATTAAAATTTTTCTTACTATGTAATCATGCACATCATGATTACATTGATCGTAAGTAATCTGCGCATAACATATTGTGATTATTTTTTTTCACCTTTTCCCACTCTTCCCTCCACTTCACTTTCAGTCCCTTGGCTTAATCACTTTTCCAAAAAATTCTGTGTGCCTGTTTCCTGTTATATGCCTTTTATCTTACACTTTAATTTATTTATAATTTACATTTCTCATATAAGATAATTCACATGATATAAGACACTCCAAGCTTGGGTGTCTGATGTATTTCACTTAACAGTATGGTCTCGAAGTGTATAAATTTTCCTACAGACAATTCAAATTTATCCTTATTTATGGCAGAGTACATTGTACTGAAATTTTGAAAAATGATCATCTTGGATAATTTTTCAGGAAATCTGTAAATATCCATTTGTTTATCGTTGGATGCTAAATTTTTTTGAGTTTTCTTTCATGTTGTCACATTTTACTGGATTCTTTTTTGTCCATGTAACTTTGATTTGGTCTTTATATATTCAATATTCCCACTTCTTTTTCAAGCTTTAAGATTTATTTTAGCAAGCTGTTTTCTTGTTATATCTCCAGGCTGAAGCGATTGATTTTGGACTGCAGGTGAGTAGGCATTGAATCTAGACATGGAGCCAATTCTGGGACCACAGTAGAGGCTATAGTTTCTGGGTCTCTACTAGATTTCAGTCCTTTTTCTTGAGAGGGCTTGACTGTGTTTAGAAGCTTGATCTTGAGCTCATACTGAGATAATGGCCTGATTTGGGGTTCGGAGTCAAAGACCTTATTAGCAAGGGAGCTGACTGGAGTGGCTTCTTCCCGGTCTCCAGAATGTCTCCTGATAAGCCACAAGAAAGTTTCCTTGGACGCTTGTGACGGCTTGCTCCATGGGTGATCTGTACCGGAACTGAGACAGGACGAGTACAGGAACCTAAATGTGAAGGATAATCTTAGACTCAACTCTGGTATCACTGATAGATGTGTTTTCCAGGGGTTCCTGACAGAGAATCTCTGCCCTCAGAACGTGACTGAGAAGTGTAGGAATGAATTATTGGTCAAACACAAGTTCCACTATGAGTTTAAGATCAGAGCATCAGACTCAAGATTATTGGTCTAGACGTTGCACTCCAATCCCCAGTGATTAGGACCAAAGCACTGGGCTACCTGAGTACTCACCAATGGACAAAGTTTGACATCTCAGGCACAATGACTCCGGCAAGAAAGTTTCCTGGTAGGATACTTGCCATGCAGAATTCTTCAATACCAAACCTGGGAGGTGTTGAAAGTAGTTTCCAAGCCACTTGTGAATATGTGGTAGAACTCATTTTTTGAAGCACAGCCCAGTGTCACTGGCTGATGAGAATCCCAGCAGTTTCCTATGCAGATGAGATTGCTTACAGACCATAACTTAAAAGGGATGCAACTAAGTAAGACTCATGGCTTTTCTGAACATGTCTCTGCTATAGAGGCTGGAAAATCAGTCATGAGGTCTTTCCCAAAGTTACCTGCACAAATAGGAAAATGCTGAGGTTGCAGCAAAGAAGTTATGGGGCCAGGACTTGACCTCTCAAGAATCTGCTATAGAAGAGAGGTTGGCAAGCCTGTACCACAGATCAAATAGTTTCCCTCTGCATCATTATACAAGCAGTACTTACTGGAATCATGACTAAGAACTGGATCAGAGTTAGTTATTAGAGTTAGTTAGTTATTAGAGAATAACTTTGGAGTCTACTGGAGAGGTCTATAATTATCAGTAGATGATCTAGTCATTCAAGACACTTGTGTGAATGATTCTGTCTGAACACTTTGGTCGATAGGGTTGGTAGCAGGCTCAAGGCCAAGTGGAATAATAACCAAGCCATTTAGACAGCGGGGTTATTTACCCATCAATGGGAAAGAACAGGACTGTTGAGTCTGTTGCCTAAAAAAGACTCTTCCAGGTCTTGTGATTTATGAGCACTTCACAACCTCTCACCTGAATCCCAAAGCTTTCATGATAATTGTTTTTCTTGGACTGATGCAGAAATTTGTCAAATGTGGATATGACTAAGTATTCTACTATTCTGATTTCCTGTGGATACCTGAAATATGTCTCTTTTTCTTTTTTGTACCAGAGATAGAACTCAGGACTTTGCAAATTACAGGGCAGATGCAACAAAACTGAGATAAAGCTTCAGCCCTTGTTAAAACTCAGATAATTCACCATCCTGAGACATAGACTAATGCCAGCTTCAAGACATCCAGACAATTTATTGTGGGTATAGAATGTAAACAAGAGATTTTAAAAAAGTATCATTCTAAGTGATATAAGTCAGTGTATGCATTAATGCAGTATATGCACCTTGTCATGACAAATGAAGCCATTTTGTTAGAGGTCATTTTTAAAAATTCAAACTTTTATTGATACATGATATATAAACATCATCATTGCATTCAATATTGAGAATTTGTACTAGTATATGACAAAATTTAATTATGATTTTCCCATTCCCCTGCACAACTACATCCTCTACCCCCTATATAAGTAAGCTTTGTTTCCTTTTATTACCATTACATTATTTTTTCACTTGTTACTTGCACCTACACCCCATATACTTTTAAATATTTTCTATTTCACACTATCTTGTATATATACTAGAACTCATTTACATCTTCATTTTCTCATACCAGAGAAAAGATGATATTTACACATCTTTGACCTATTTATTTCACTTATGAGGTTGTCCTGAAGGTACATCCATTTCAGTATGAATAACTCAATCTTGTCATTTTTAATGGCAGAATAGTACTCCTTTTGAAAAAAAAGAATCACATTTTCTTTATCCAGTCTCCAGTGGATGGACATTTGGGTTGTTTCCAAGATGTAGCAATCGCAAACTGAGCTGCTATAAACATGGGTGCACATATGTCACTGTGATATGAATTTTTAATTCTTTTGTATATATACCTACAGGTCATTTTTGATCATTGTGGTGCTTCTTTTACACACATACACAAAATAAAGTATGTGACAACAACTTAAGAAATAGGCTGGCAGGCTATAAGCTACAGTAGACTTGAGATTCAGGTTTTTGGATTCACATTACTCTTAAAATTGATAAAAATCTCCTTATAAATGATTTTAAAAGAGACTATGAAAGTAAATGTTTGTAGATCTAGAGAAAGAGTTAAAAGCAATAGCAACTTGATGCTTACCATTGGCTCTGCATTTCAAACTATTACAGGAAAAGTATGGGCTTGGAAGAGAAGCCAGTTTTTCAGGCAGAAAGGAAGAGAATTGAAAAACTCCACAAATTCAGTGACTTGTAAGACTGAAAGAGCCAAATACTTTTCATCCTCTAGGCACAATGATTAAGCATAAAATTAAGAAATGTTTCGAGTGTTAAAGCCCCTTTACCTTCTTCCAGTGAAAACAAATTGAAGTTTATGCTACCTATTCTTCAAATTTTCACTTTATTTAATTGGCATCCACTGAATTCCTCCCACTGGGAAAAAAAAAATGATTGATGGAGAAGGAATCAAATATCTGGCTCTTGCATCATAGTTTTTACAGATTCCCTGCAATCAGGTTGACAAATACTTGCATGGAGATTAGAAAGCAAAGAAATATAACCAATCTAAAGAGGAGACTGTAGAGAAAATAACCACAAATATGGTTATCAGCACAGAGATCTTATTGATGGGAAACTTTCAAAAATCCATTCACTTTTACAGCGTGTAGTTTCAAAGAAATCAGAGTGGATCAATTGTGAGTGGAGAATAATCAATCCTCTTCTTAACAATAAACTGACTCAAATTTTGTCTAAATTTTATAGAACAGAACAAAAGAAACTCTCATAAACTCAGTATTCTTATTATTGCTATTTAAATTTTATCTAAGCATTAGTTGATGTCAAATATAAATGTATCTATCTATATTTCTATTTGTCTATCTATCTCCATCCTTAATTATTTATGTAATAAAATTTAATCTTCCCAAAACAGTGAAGGCTCATTAGAAGAAACTGGATGTGATGCTCTTGGAGTATATAACATTCTGAAAAAACAAAATTCTTTGTGGAAATGAGAATGAGAGACCTGTGTGAAACTTACAGATTACAAATGTATCTTCTATTCAAGCCAAATGAGAGAAATATGATCATGTACACTCTTGTATTATTTTTCCACATTACTATAACAGGCTTCAGTAGGTTGTTATATATAACATCACTCAGAAGTAAAAACGTTGATCTATTTTTGCCTACTTCTGCATTTGAACACCAGTGACTAACACCTTGACATAGTCAATCAACACTAAATGACTGATGAAGTAAAGTGTTTTTAGTATAGTGTCAAGGAGATATTTAAATGTCATATATATCTATAATTTCTAACTCTCTGACTTGTAATTCAGCTTTTTTTTAGAGCAGAGGCAATACTGTATTTGAATTAAAGTACTCAAATACAAAAAAAAAAACAGTAACTGGCAAATACATGAAGGTTTTTAAACTAATCAAAGACGTGTATATAAAGTGTTAGGTTAAACTGGTTAGGTATAATGTGTGTAATGAAAAATCTTGTAACATATTACAATTAATTATTACTATACAATTTTCCAACTGGGAAAGATTTTAAAATGTGATATATTGTTTGTTCTGTAGAAAAACAGATGGATAGATAGACAGACAGACAGACAGTAAGATGGATAGAATAGATGATATATATAAAATATTACACTGAAATTTTGCACAATTATGAAAGCTAAAAAGCTCCATAGTCTGTAGCCAGCAAACAGAGAAACAGAAAAGCCAATGAACTTTCTTCTGTCCAAGTCTGAGTGCATGATATAGAGAGAGCGGATGATGCCAGTTCAAGTCCAGCTATGGAGCAGATGATAAAAATATATTGAAATCGGGGCCGGGGAGTTAGCTCAGTGGTTCCGGCGCCTGTCTCACAAGCGCAAGGACCCGGGTTCGATTCCCCGGTAACCACATAACAATACTGGGCGTGGAGACTCATGCCCAGCAGCAACCAGTACCACATACCACAGTGCGGGGCATGGTGGCTCACACCTGTCATCCCAGCACTCGGGAGGCAGAGGCAGGAGGACTGTTGTGATGTGAGTTTGAGGCTGAGCTCAGGGCCAGCCTGAACCACAAAGCGAGACCCTGTCTAAAAAAAAAGAAAAAAAAAGAAAAAAAATGTATATATATATATATATATATATATATATTGAAATCTCAACTTGAAGACAGTCACAAAGCAAATCTTTTGCCACTTAGCTTTTTCTTTACTGTAGATTTTAAGTGGATTTGTGGAGGTTCAACCTACTCAGAGAGGAACAACTGCTTTTCTCATCTACCATGCAAATTTGATGTTTTGCATCTAAAGTTTTTTAAATTTGTTATTATTAACTTATATAAAGGAATAAAATGATTTAAATAGTAATGAGAGCAAATAAATGCTAAATTACTTATATATTACCTACTGGCTATGCCATGTTAGATTTTATTGTCTCCACAGCCTTTCTTAGTGTTGAAAATTTTAAAAATATTTTCCCCAGCTTTTTGAAATTTAGAGTATGTTATCATTATGTGTAGTTAACCTACAGGGCAATAGCACCCCAGAACTTCACCACAGAGAAAAGTTTCCCCATCTCCCATTCCCATTCCATTATTTCTGAGTTCTGTTACCACCACTTTGCTACTCTAACTTCTAAGAGACTGAGAATTTTAAACTGCAAATATCAGTGAGATCATGTGGCGCTATTTTGTGCATATTTGCCTTATTGCCCTTGCCATAAGGATCCCCAGCAACCTATGTTGGCACACTTTATAGAACTATATCATTTTGTGGCCAAAATATATTCCATTCTGTGCCACATTTTCTTTATCCATGCATCAGTTTTTAAATACAGTCGTTATATTTCTTAGCTATTGTCATTAGTGGAGCAAATATGGAAGCAGATGTCTCACCCACCATATGGATTCTTACACCCAAACACACACAAACACACACACTTGTAACAGTCCAGTAATGAGACTTCTCAAACCAATAGTAATTCTATTTTAATTTTCTATGGAAACCTCAGTTTTCATAAGCTGTACCAATTTGCATTCCCAATAACAGTGTCTAAGTGTTTCATTTTCTCTAATCCTCACCAGTATTATAATCAGACTTTTTTTTTCATTTTGAAAATAATTATTGGTACATTTCATATATACATTATGGTCAAAATCAACACCTAGAATTTATATCAGTACATGACACATCTTAATTCTCATTTTTCCCCATTCCCCTTCCTATGATAGACATTTTTACTGGAGTAAGATGATATATTCCTGTGATTTTTACTGGCTTTGTTCAGATGACTAGTGTTGTTTAGTGACTTTTATATATATAAAAATATATAATATATATAATATATAATATAATAATACGTATATTATATATTATATATTATATATATTATTATATAATAATATATATATATATATTTTTGCTGGTGAAGTTCTCAAGTTATTTATTATTGTGAATATAACCACCTTGCAAGATACGTGCTGCAAATAAGTTTTTCTGGATTGACACTAAGTTGTCTCTGTGCTCTATTTATTAGTTTTCTGGGTTGGATAGAAGATTTTTAGCTTGAAGAAATCTCATTTCTCTTTTTCTTCATTTTCACTTCCTGTGGTTTTGGGGTCTTTTCCAAGAAATCATTGTTTATTCTGATTTTCTTAAGCATCTGTGCTACTTTTCTCTTAGTTTAACAGCTTTTGTTCTCACACTGAAATTACTAATCCACTTTGAGTTAAAGTTTGTGAGTAGTAAGAGATAGGATGATAACTTCATTTTTCTTCATGTAGATATTTAATACTAGTGGCAACATTTAAAGAAAATAACTTGTTTTCTTCCCAAGGATATGATTACATCTTTGTCAAATATCAGTTTGGAGTATATGCATAGATTAAAGACTAGGATCTCTATTCAGTTCAACTCATCCATGTATCTGTTTTTATGTCATATCTATGAGAAATTTGTTTCTATGGATTTGTAGTATGTTTTAATGTCAGATAGTTGAATACCTGTTGCTTTGTATATTTTATTGAAATAGTTGTCTGTTCATAATTATTTTGTGATTCCATTTACATTTTAGAATTTTTTTCTAGTTCTATGAAGAATTCCATAGTTATTTTGATACAGACTTCATTGATTGCATTGATTTCAATGATAGCATTAATGTGGGCATTTTAATGATATTTGTTCTTCTAATCCATTGATACAAGAATTTTTTCTGCATTTAAAATCCTTCGATGTCCTTTCAATGATTCATAAAAGATTTTTGGTCTTTCTTGTTAAATTTATTCCTTGTATGTTTGTAGCTATTTAAGTGGAGTTACTTTATTTCAATTCCAAGTAATTGACCATTGATATATAGCAATGATTCTTTTTATTATATGTTGATTTTTTATTTTGCCAGTTTTTTAAAATTATTCACTAATTCTAGCAGTTTAAGGGAAATTTTCAGTTTTTCTCTCTGTATGGATAAGCAATCTGAAAGCAGTGACAAATTGGAATTATTTTACATGTATCACCCCTTCATTTCTGAGTCATGCCTAACCTCTGGTAAACATTTGCAGTTGTGTATTGAATGAATGAAGTGAAAGTGGGAATCTTTGTCATTTCTAGACCTTAGAGAGAACATGTTCAGCGTTTCCTTATTCAGTATTGTGCAAAAAGTCTTCTAATCATGAAGAAACTGTGTGATGCTCAGGTCTGTTCCTTTCATACCTGAATTTTCACCATTTTTATCATAAAGGGATTTTCAATTTATCAGATGTCCTTTTATGCATCAATGGAGATAAATATGTATTTTCTCTTTCATTCTGATCATATTTTGTACAGTTTGATTCATGTATAATGAAATGCCCTTTAATCACTAGGATGAATTGCACTTGATTATATGGAATTCTCTTATTTTGTATTTCCAGAACTGTGGATTGAATCCAGGAACATAAGCACACTACGCAATAACTATCTCTGAGCTAAATTCCCAGTACTTTGATTTTATTTTGTCTTATTTTCCATACTACATATTAATTGCACAGAATAAAGGGCTTTATTTTTACCTATTATCGATGGATATAACATATTTAAATTACTTTCATACCCACATTAGCTCTTTCCACATTCTCTTTCTTTTTCCTCTCATCCCCGTTCTGATTTCTAATTTTCCTTTCACTTTTCCTTTCTCTTTGTCCCTCTATTTCTTTTAAAGATATTTTCTAAAGAAACATTCAGTAGCTAATTTTCTGGGCATTACTTATTGTATTTAACATTAGATTTTGTTTAACCTTAAATTGCATAATATTCTATTGTGTATGTATGTTATATTTTCTTTTTCCATTCATCCATTGCCTGGCACTTATATTCTTTCTGTTACTTGGTTATTATAAATTACTCTGTGTTAAATATATGTATTTAAATTTCACTATAGTATGTCAACCAAAATTCTTCTGGTAGTCTACTAAGGAGGGATACGGCTGAATCAGACAATGTCTCTACTCCTAGTTTCCTGAAGAACCTTCATATTGGCTTTGATAGTGGCTGTTCTAATGCACGATCTTGCCAGCAGTGCATAAGTGTTCGGTGTAGACCATATTTCTCCCAATATGCATACTTCTGATAGAGCAAGGGGTAGTAACGATAAAATTTGCATTTACATTTCCCTGCTAGACAAAAAAGGTGACCATTTAATTTTTTAGTTGTTTTTCTTTTATTTTCTTTTTTTTTTTTTTTTTTTTTTTTTTTTTTTTTTTTTTTTTCTTTTGAGACAGGGTCTTGCCTTTGTAGTTTAGGCTGGTCCTGAGCTCAGCCTTGAATTCACAGCAATCTTCCTGCCTCTGCCTCCCGCGTTCTGGGATTACAGGCAGGAAACCCCGCGCCCCGCACTATGGTATGTGGTACTGATTGCTGATGGGCCTGAGTCTCCACACCGAACATTATTGTATGTGGTTACTGGGGATCGAACAGGCCCTTGCACTTGCAAGGCAGGCGCTGGAACCACTGAGTTAAATCCCCAGCCCAATTTTTTTTTTTTTTAAGTTTGTTATACATTCTAAATAGCATTTCTCCTTTGGGAGAAAAGCTATCAAATTCTTCAGTTCCTTATTCTTTTTTCTTCACTCTTTTGATTGTTTCTTATTTTGTTGAGAGTTTTTAAACTGTTATTAATCTTTGCTATTATTCTGTGTTCTATCAGAGAATGTTTTGGAATGTGTGTGTGTGTGTGTGTGTGTGTGTGTGTGTGTGCGCGCGTGAGTGACTTCAAGGGCTTTCCTTATAATTTCTTCTAGAAATTACAAGACTTATACATGGATCAAACATGAATTTTGATTTGATTTTTGTAGAGAGTGAGAAATATGGTGCAACTTCCAATCTTCAGTATATAAATATGCAGTTTATTCTGCACCATCTGTTTAGGGAGCTATATTTTTCCAGGGTATATTTTTGGTCCTTTTATCATGAATCAGAAATCTAGTTGCATAGGCTTGATTCTGCGCCTTCTTTTCTGTTTCACTGGTATGTGCTCTATGTTTATGCTACTGCTATGCTGTTATTGCTGCTATCCATTTTGCAATGTATTTTGAAATTGAATATTGTTATGTTTACAGCACTGCTATTGGTGCTTGAGATTGCTTTCTCCACCCACAGACTTCTATAATATTATTAAAGTTCAGACTTGTATTTTCTGTTTCTGTGGCTAAACTTATTGGAGTTTTGATATGGACTAGATTTAATATCTAGATCATTTCTGATATTGGTAACTATAACAATATTCATTCGGCATGTCTCTGAACATGAACATGGATGATGCTTCTATGTTGATGTTCCACTGTCTTTTAGTATCTTCTTACATTGCTGCAGAATTCTGTAGTGTTGATCGAATGTCCCTTTCACCTCTTTGATGAGATTAATTTCTAGGTAGCTGTTTAAATTATTCTGTATGGAATTTGTTTTCCAGACTGCATGTATAGGTTTCATAAGTAGTGTTTGTGAAGGCTGTATAATTTACTATGAGGATTTTTTAAACTTACTTATTTCTTGAATCTTTTGAGCAGATCTGAAAAGCCATCAATGGAGCTTTTAGGGCCTTTTAATAAAGGAGAGTATCACATGAAAATAAGCATAGTTTGGCTACTTTATTTTCTATTTTTTTCAATTTTAATTATTTCTCTTGTCTAATTGTTGTAGCCAATATTTCCAGTATTATATTGAACAAGAGTAGTGAGACTGCATTCCTCTGTGTCATCACAGACTTTTGAGGAAATGCCTCATTATTTTTTTCCAGCAGTATGATTTATTTCCGGCTCTCTGGTTGGCCCTGAGCTCAGCCTTGAACTCACAGCAGTCCTCCTGCCTCTGCCTCACGAGGCTGGGATTACAGACATGAGCCACCATCCCCGCACTGTGGTATGTGGTACTGGTTGCTGCTGGGCATGAGTCTCCACATCCAGTACTGTGTGTGGTTACTGGGGGATCGAAACCAGGCCCTTGCACTTACAAGGCAGGCACCAGAACCACTGAGCTAACTCCCAGGCCCAATTTTCTTAAAAGACTTTATAAAGTAATGCTGAATTTTGTCAAAGGATTTTTCTGCATCTCTGATGATTTTCATGTGATTTTTCTCCTTTGCCTTATTTATAAATTGTAGTATATTTTGTGATTTACATGTCTCACAAGATCCTTGAATTTTTAGAGTGAAACCGACTCTGTAATACTGTATGATCTTTTAAAGTGTCATTAAACTGTCTTTGCAAGAATCTTATTATCTTTCTGTTATATCCAGCAATAATACTTGTCTACAGTTTTTGTTGTTTTTTAGTCATTATCCACTTGTTCTGTTTATTGAGTTTATTGGCACATTGTAGATAAACATTGTACAAGTACAATTTGTTTTTAATTTTTTAATTTTTATTTTTGAGACACGGTCTAGCTTTGTAGTTCAGGTTGGTCCTGAATTCAGCCTGAAACTCACAGGAATATTTCTGCCTCTGCCTCCCTAGTGCTGGGATTATACACCCAACATTGTGGTATGAGGTATTGATTGCTGGTGGGCATGAGTCTCCATGCCCCATATTGTTGTTGGTAGTAACCACTGATCAAACCCAGGTACTTATGCTTGCAATGCACGTACTGGAACCACGAAGCTAAATCCCCGGCCCAGCAGTAAATATTTTTAATGTTGTATGTGATCATGATATCAAGATAATACTGTCTCTGCAGAGTGTATTTGGAAGCATTCTTTCCATTTCTTTTTTCCTAGATAAATTTGAGCTCCAGTGGTGATTTTTCTTTTTCAAAAGTCTGGTAAAATTCAACAGTCAATTCATTCAGCTCTCGGTTTGCATTTATTGGGAAATTATTGATTCAATATAATTGTTTATTACTGGTCTTTTAAAATATTTTTTTTCAATTATGATAGGGAGTATGTTTTTTTGTGTATTTGTGGTTCTAAGATTTTCATTCCTAGTTATCCACAGCATTTTCTAGGTTTTAAAAATGTTATGAAATGATTTTATTGCATATATTTTTTATCCTTGTAGTCTAAATCTAAAACTCTTCTTACATACCAATGATTTTTAAATTTTATTTTAAGTGCCAGAGACCTTGAATGTTATTGTAACACTCACTCATTTCTTTTTGCTACCTGAATGTAACAATACATAAACTTTGTTTTCTAGCCCTGAAAGTCTATCTTTGGCTCATTCAAGCCTAAGGGCTTTTTAGTGAATTTTTATTTTGTTTATGAGTGTTTTAAATTTTTAAGAATCTTACTTCTTTATTAAAATTTCACTTTGTCTTTATTTCATTAAATATATATATATATATATTTTTTTCTGAGCTAACCGATCAATTTTAAAATTGTTCTTTCAAATTCTTCATTTGAAAATTTGCTTACTTTTATAACATTGTGATTTGTAAGTATGGAATTAATTTTATAAATTATTATTCCCAAGTTCCTTCACATTTGTGTCCTCTTACCTTTAAAAAGTTATATTTCTAAAGTGTTAATTTTGTGAAGAAATGGACTTATATCCTTTATTCACTGCTTTATCACTATAACTGATGAAAAGCTAGATCTCCATCATTATTATTTCTTATATATAAGCTTATATTAGTAAGCTTATATTATATATAAGCTTATTTATATTATATAAAAGCTTATATTAGTTTGGGCTGCTGGACTTTATTCTAATAAAAAAATGTAAAGACATACTTGGAATTGACCAGATGTTACCTGGTAAACCGGTTCAATATATAAACAATACATTGTTTATATATTCAACAAGTGTTTAAAGTATATGCAGTCATTGTCTCTGATTGTTATGGCATAGACACATAGTATTCTCTCAAAATCTCATGGTTTTAGAAGTTGGGCTACATGAAGTTTATTGGATCATGGACATACTACATTCACCAGTGCATTAGTCCATTGGCAAATTGTCCTGCAAACATCCTGTTGGGAGATGGCACCCATTGCTGGAAGTGAGCACAAGAGAGTTTAACTTTGGTGAGTATAGCCTGTGCTCTGACTTTTTCCTTCTATCATTTTTATTTCTCTTTCCATTGAGAAACTCTCCTCTACTGTGAACTTCTGCCATGACATTTCTACTCTAAATCCAGCTAACTATTGATTGAACCCTCCAAAGTGATAAATTAAATTTCCTTTATACTAAGGGTACTAAGTGTTTTGTCAAATAATAGAAAAGCTGACTAAAGCATTTATACCAAGATATAATTTTTCAAAAGTCTAATGATGCCCCTGACTTAAATGATTTTCAGTATCATATGAATAGTTAGAAGTCCTAATAGAATATGTATGGTGAAAGAAGAAAAAAATAATTATCTGAATTATTGGAAGACTTCCATTAGGATTAACCATCAAAGCATAAAACATTTTAAAACATGGAGGGATAACCTATAACCTTAGTAATTTGGGAAGCTGAGGCAGGAAGGTTCCAAGTTCAAGCTCAGACTGGGGAATTTAGTGAGATCCCATTTCAAAAAGTAAAACTTTAAATGGGCTAGAAATGTAGTAAAATATCATGGTCTTGGATTCAATGTGTAAATAAAAGGTCTGTACTAAAAATACAAAACTTGGGGTATGATTCAAGGAAGAAGTACCAAGGAAGGAGATATTTACAAAAAACTGGTAAAAATGAGATTATCAAATACTACAAACATTTAAAATAGAGAATTAATATAACAACAAAGTTTCTCAACTTATAGTCTATGAGCTTTCTCTTCCTTCTAGTGGCAACATGAAAGCCAGGTTTCCATAAACATCAGAATTCAATATGGTCTCAGTAGTCACCTTAGTAAACCTTGTGTTATTGGGGAAGTTTTAAACATATTTAATATTTTAAGCAATAAATACATGTTGAAATTTTGAATTGATATTTTGCATGAATGAAGAGATAATTGAATGCACAGGCACTGGTATTTTATGTATATAATTTTGTTCTCGGTTACTCCAATATGAAATTACTTCATATCTCTTAATTAAAGTTTGAGGCTGTTTTCCACCCACATGTCTGTTGTCTCTTGTTGCTGTATGAACCACCAGAAATGGTTCCATTTCAACTTTTTTATTTAAATTGTATACCTTTAGCACAAACTCTATATATTTAATTTCTTCGTAAAAAGTCTTTCAATTTTTGTATATCAAAATATTTTCTCTTTTTGATTTCTTATATAACATTTTAAATCTATGCTCAATATTTTCAACCTAGGTTAACTCTTAATTCTTGTCTTTACTTACCCTATAAAAGATGAACACCATCTGGATGATTCTTTATATAAATGTACATTATGTTTACACATTTTATAGATAGATAGATACAGATATAGATATAGATATAGATATATACTTAATTTCACGCTATGTAAAATTTAACACTCTGTAAAATTTAACATTGAGGTAAATTCAGCTAAGTGCACAATTCTCTTTGTATATTGTAAAAAGTCATTTTTTCCATTATTTTTGTCATTTCCCAATGTTGACATGCATATCTTTCCCCAAATATTTAAGAGAAAAAACAGAAAGTTGAAACAGTGAGTTGCTGATTGACTCATTTGATAAGCGGGCATGATGTCTGAATGAAAATTATTTAGTCAGTCTTGAAAATGTTGACTTTTGTGTTCTTAGAAACTGAACATACTGTTTATTGCTAAGATATTTTGGACTAGGTGGCCTTGTTTATATTGTTATGGTAGTTTCCGATAGTGCTGAATTGGAAGTTTGAAATGCTTTATAGACTTTGGAAACAATCACTATTTCTTGGTATTTTCCTTTTTATAGAAAGTCATTGAATCATTTTTTGTTATTGATAAACACATGTGGGGTTACTAAATTTCCATTAGCCAGAGCTCAAAATGAGGCAAAAGAAGATACATACATAAACATTAAACTATTTCAGAGACTAGAACTTAGAAGAATACTCTTTAGATTCTCTGATGTTCAACTTCACCATGTATCTCCTTGAATTTGTGATCATTGGAAGTCATCCTAGAACATATGGTCACTGTGTTGTGTGAGTTAGGCAGAGACTTGTACGATTTGGGAGAAGATGAGTTAGATAAACCCTGGATGTCTTTGTGAACAGAAATGGTGTAACCTCATCATTCTTTAATTAGTTACATAATCCTTCCATACTGACTCCTGAGTACAACATGGCTTCCCAAGCCTTTTGAATCTTAGATGCTTCCCCCCGCCCCGTTTCTTCTCTTTTTTTGATTTTATTTCTCATATCCTTTACCCATGTAAAAATAATCAAGGCCTTGATTTGATTTTCCTATATCAAACACATAAAGCCAGATTGTGTATGAACTTGCCTCTCTGTGTGAGAATATTTTTATTGATTATTTTATATCATTGTGACAATCAAGATATGACAACTTACTGGATTAAAAAAATTTCCAGCAAAATATTAAATAGACTTGTACCAAGGTGTCATGCAGGCATAGTTTTGTGTGTTGTATACTCACTGCTGTCTCTTACTGTTTCCCTTCTTTACTTGTTCATCCTGAACTAACTAAGCGACTTTTCTCTGCCACACCTTCCAGCTATAATTTTCTTACCCCAGAGCTGACTATTGATTTAATCTTCTCCAGTATCAGCTAAATTATACCTTTTCTCTTTTAACATGTCAGCTATTGTGTCTCAGGAATGTGCAAGCTGATTAAGACAAAAAAACTGGTATCAGAGAAGTAGGGTTATACTTTGTACAAGACAATATGGCGTAGAAATCTTTGGAACTGATTTGTAGGAAGAGTTTGGTGAAGTTTGTGATGATGAACAGAGAAGTAGAGGTTGTGAGTAGAGTCAGATTTATGACTCTAGTCAGAGCTTGGAAGAACATAATGATAGTAAGGCTGTGAGTACTAAAAAGTAGGCACAGGAGACATCAAAAGAGAAAAAGACTCCATTGATTGTTGAAGAAATATATGCTACATTCTGGAAGAAAAATCCATCTTCTTTTTATGCACATCTTGAGAATTTTCAAGAGATTAAGATTAAATGGAAGGAATGATTAATCAGGTGAAATAAATTTCATTGGCTACTTCTAAATAGACTCATTTTGAAAATTGAAAATAAATACTTGAACCGAAAAAATTGAAACACTTAAATTTCAGTCCAGGAGCCATGTGTAAATCTGGGGGCTAAGGGGATGCAGCTGATAAAGAAATCAATGCCTCTGAAAAGAAAACAAGTACTTTGTATAGAAATAAGAAAAAAGATGCTTCGAGAGTATCTAAAGAATCAACAAAGTTCCATGTACTGCAGACTCTAGGATTTAAAAGTGGGAAAGATATATTTGGGAAGAGTCTTGGTGACCCCTGTTCTCATAGGCGTCTTAAGAAATTGGTTCCTTCGATTTCATTTCATTGCACTCATTCAATCAGTAACTCAGAGGCATCTGCAATCATGGTGCAAGGGGTCCTAGCTGCTGCTTTCATTAATAGCAGACTTCAAAGATGTAGACTTAGATCAGTGGCTCTGTGCCTGCCTCATAAGTACAACGTTTGATTCCCACTACCAGGAAACAAAACAAAACAAAATAGCAGACATTGTCACTGTTTTTATGACGGTGGCTTTACCAATATGCAAAATGTGAAAGTTTTGTGGTAAAGAAG
This sequence comes from Petromus typicus, assembly GCA_004026965.1. Taxonomy (NCBI): domain Eukaryota; kingdom Metazoa; phylum Chordata; class Mammalia; order Rodentia; family Petromuridae; genus Petromus; species Petromus typicus. The sequence goes on along the minus strand of PVIR01029340.1, from coordinate 952 downwards.
GCATCAACATAGATTTCAAAGGAGGCTTAGATGTCTAGACAACAATGTCCCCTGAGAGATCAAACATAAAGCTGTAAGAATGAAGGCAGAAAAGCATTGGAGAACTAGAATTAAAGATGCCAGAAATGTGGAATGATTGTCAAGGAAAGTTGTCGGCCTGAGTGGTCAACAGGAGAGAGCAAGCATGCAAGCTGGAATTATCAAAGCCATGGGCCTGGGGTCAATCATATCCTTTGAAACTCAACTTTTACTACTTTGTTCCTGAGATACCAGATAAAGAACTACAGAACTTCATGTTTTTCAATACTCTGTTTTGGTCTTGCTTTGATTAAATAATTTTCTTTCTCCTTTTTGTTGGGAATGTTTATTCCATGTCTTTACAACTTGAAATTATCCTTCTGTTTTTGCTTTTTACAGATGCTCATAGCTAAGTGTGCTTTGAGTTTCAGAAGAGACACTATTTGAGGTTTTGAAAAACACTGAGACATTGGAGAAGGAATTATTTTGTTTGTACATGTGCTAATGTTAAGCAGAAGCATGAATTTGTTACTGTTTTTATTTGGAGATTAGATGTATCTTAATATGTATTTACATATGAATTTTATAATGGATCAATTGTTATTATTAACCCTGATAAAAGCCACATTGGATTAAAGAATTCTAATATATTAATTAAGAACAGTTGTGGGTTTTCTGGGATAGGGCCCGGCAACCTACCCTTCTATAATATGTATATAATTTCTGCATGTTCCTTTTGAGTTGCTGTTCCCTATTCTGTTCCTCAGTTGACGTTTTTTAAATTTAATTTAAATTTAATTTTTTAAATTTTTTATTGAAATCTTTATTGGTACATTAAATATACACATCATGATTGCACTCCATAATGGGGATTTGTACCAGTAAAAGACACAACTTAATTCTCATTTTTTCCCATAGCCCCCCCCACCCTACC
>PVIR01029339.1:0-21194 GCA_004026965.1 Petromus typicus | reverse complement strand
TTCCTTTAAATTGTACTTCACATTCAATCCCTGCTACACATTCACAGTTGGGCTCTGATATTAACATATAAATGTTAGATCTTTTCCTTTGATGTGGTCCTGAAGGTGCAGTAGTGTCACAGCACTGTGACAGTGTGGAGCGATGTCCCCATCATGAAGAAGTCCTAGATGTGTATGAGTCAGGATGAAAACCTGCCTCACAAAAGCAGAACAGAATTCTCAGTGACAACTGAGTATTCTACTTAATTTTAATTTCAGAGCAGTAACACAAATATATGTTTATTTGAAGTAAAAAGATGAATAACAGTAAACTTTACAACCTACTAGCTGTTGAAAACTGATTGGAATTTGACTATGTTGTCTCATAGTACAGTATTGTGATGATATTTTATGGATGCTGCTAAAATACAGTTCAAAGTAAAATGTAGGACTACTATCCAAGTGTTCCTTTTTTTTTTTTTTAGTTATGAGCAAACCAAAAGTGATTTAGTATTATAGTGTTCATTATAAAAACGAGTCATAGTTATTAGAAACTACTGTTTATTCAGCTCTTACCCCGGTCCACAGTGTTCCAACAGCTGAACTATGTTACCTCAAGCAAAGCCACAATTGCACAAAGAGGGTGTTCTCCTTTTCCCATCTTACAGGTGATGGCAAAAGGAAATTAACAGGTGTAATTACCCACATTTACATGGCAGGATGTGATGGAAAAACTCTCAACATAAGCTCTTTCACCCCAGATGCAGCATTCTAAATACGCACCACTGTCTCTCTCCACCTGGTAGTGCAAGAGATAAAAAGACTTTTCCAGGAAATAGGATTTATCTCACAAAAAGATTGAATTCCACTGAGAATATAAATTCAAAAATAAATCATAGGAAGCACGTAAAAATCATGATTTTATACCATGTTTTTCTTCTTAGTAAGCATGTTTTCCATGATATAATTTAGGCTATCTCTTTGAGAAGCAATTATGGGATTAATCAGGCTTCTTAGATGGGAAAAAATTACACTATTATATCCATATGGTCCAGTCTAGTAGTATGGTACCTATATAACTTGAGGGAGATGGAATTTGACCAAACAATATATAGAATTATCTTGATTGGAACCAAGCTTGTGGATTGAATTAATATTATGACCAGCTCAAAAATAAAACAGATTACTCAAACCTTCCATAACCCTTTAGAAACATCATCAAGCTAGCCTGCCATTGGGCATTGGGCATCAGTTAATGGAGATGGTACAGCCAAAGTCATAGACACTTACTCATAGTCAAATCTGCAAGTTCTGCCAGAAATTGGCACCATTAGAATGGTACTTCATCCCAACAAGCATTAAGTACTTATTGACCACAAACAAAAAGTAGTTATCAATGATATGCACCATATCCCAATAACATTCACATGTATGTTATGTGTTAACCTTCATATCAGGTCTGTGGGAAAGGTGGCATTATTCTACTGCACAGATGTAGTCAACAAGGCTCAGCTCCTTCTCTAGCCTCAGGGAGGTGTATACCTTGACCAGGATCACAGTTGGGTTTTTTTGGTTTTGGGAGGGGAGATTGTTGTTGTTTTGTTTTGGGGGGGGGTTGTTTATTTTGGGGGATCTTTTTTTTGAGACAGGGTCTCACTTTTATAGTTCAGGCTGGCCCTGAGATCTGCCTTGAACTCACAGCAGTCTTCCTGCCTCTGCCTCCCAAGTGCTGAGATTACAGGCCTGAGCCACCATGCCCAGCACTGTGGCATGTGGTACTGATTGCTGGTGGGTGTGAGTCTCCATGCCCAGCATTATTGTATGTGGTTACTGGGGACTGAACCCAGCCCTTGCACTTGCAAGGCAGGCACTGGAACCACTGAGCTAAATCTCCAGCCCAGGATTACAGTTTTTTAGGCAGCACTAATCTTCAAACACTATTGGTATGAACTAAGAGCCAGCACTATTTCTGGGCCACATGTGGTTCTGGGATCTTATGTGGCTGGGCTCCACAGTCTCAGCAACAGACACCCTTGACTTTGCTCCTGCTTCTCATCACAGGGCAGGAGGAATAGGGAAGAGTTAGCAGAAGGGAAATGGTGACAGTGACCTTCCAAACATAGAACAAGATGCAGGACTGTTTGGCATTGTTTTTCCATCCACACCTTTCCAGCTATCTTATGGCTTTGTTGCACCAGCCTGTCACTTGAGGAAAAGTTCCTTTCTAGCCTCCTGTGATGGCACAAATACATTGCACTTTGAAATTCTCAAGGAAGATGGTGCTAAACATGTGCTCATTCTTCTATTTAGTAGGCATTGATTAACCACTATGCTGATTGAGGTGAACTGGACAACACTGAAAAATTCATCCACCCAAATATTCAGAAGTATAAAAGCAGTGAGGATCTGTTTCTGCTGTGTCATGCACTAGCATGGCTCAGGGAGCTGTCCCTGGGAGCTCATGTCACTTCTTCTTGTAGCACTGCTACCTTGCACATGTGAGCAGAGAACACCGGGGTCGAGATATCCGAAGTCAAACTGGATTTGGTGTCTGTGATTTCTAACCTTACTCCATTGACTAGAGCTGGTAATCTAACCCAACACAATGACAGATACAGCTCAGAAATATCTTCCTATGAGCCTAGAAAAGGCAGACTAATTGGTGAGTCAAAAATTTCTACATGTGACCAGTATCTACAATGGCTTTGAATACAGTGTGACAGAGAACGGTCTGGACCCTTCCCTCACTCTTTCCTAGTTACAGATAACCACATGATGGCAGGTAACAGTGACTCTGTGTGACACATGCTCTTCGGAGAAAAGTGCTTTATTTTAGACGGAGAGTCTAGGAAGGCTTCCTGGAGGAAGAGATGTTTCTCTCCAGTACTTAAACATAAAAGGTCTCTAGCAAGGACAGAAGAAGAGGAAATACACCCCAAAGGAAGAAAGTACTTGGACCAAGGATACAGATGAGAATAAACTGGGGAGTGCTAATCATCGACAAACTTTCAGGGTGGTTTGGGCAGCAAGGAAACTCTGGGGAAAGGTTTGTAAGTTACAGACAGAGACTTTATTGATGTGAGATGTTAGGGGAACATTTAAAGCCATTATTTAAATATATCTGCAAAGAATTAGCCTGCAGGACCTGCAGTATTGTAGAGTCTGCACATGGATAATTGGATCAGAGATCCCTTGCTTAATTAGAACTGAAACTCTTCATTTATTTTTGTTTGTACAAAAGTCCACTTCTAGCTTCAAGTGCAATGGCTCCTTCTGTGCACAAAGTTCCTCTTGACAAACTTCAGGGAAATGTGCTGACAGTCTCTTCTCCTGTTAACATGACAGTCTCAGACTCTGATTCCAAGTGGTGCAAATCAACCCTTTTGGAAAACCTCAGTGTCTTGGCATGGCTTCCTGGTGGCCACCAGTACAGGAGCCACAGCTCAGATACAAAGCCATGGCCAGCCACATCGCCTTTCTATGTTGTGTGCTCTCAAACAATTCTGCAGCCCCAACAGCTTTGGCTTAACCCTAAAAAACCACTGACAAAGCCTCTAGAGGTTTGGTGATGAAGCTCACACAGCTCAAAAGCACAAACAATTTTTGCTTTGCTGCTTCGAATATGCCTTTCTGAGCCTCATGTGCACCAGTAGTTGGTACTTCTTTGTATCTCACAATCGGTAACCAGCCCTGAAGTTTTGTTTATCTCAAGACATGCTGAAGTCCATGAGCACTAACACAATAGGAAATAGGTTGACATATCAAATTCTTCAACACACCCCAAGCAACCAAATTAAAGATGACTTCTACTCAAATTCTCAAATCAGGCTGCACTTACCTGAGCCCCAGACAGACCTGCAGGCAGTTTCTTTCCAGCTTCCTATCAGGAAAGTGAGCTGGCAAGCAAGCATACCTTCACACTCACTTGACTGTTAGTATTCTACTACTGGTGAAGGTCACTGAAACAAAACCCCAGCACAGAAAGTAAGATGCCTACTTCCAAAGTATGTGCCTTTCAGAAGCATGCAACTCCATGGACTGAAATGATGTCTCAGGCTGTTTCTGAGCTAATCATCTCCCATTCCATCAGCATGTTGTCCCAAGGGGAGGCTGATAGGAATAAGAGAACAGACTCCTTCAAGTTTCTCACTCTTCCTCTTTGGAAGGAGCTCAGCTATACTCAAAAACAAGTATTTTCATGATTTATCCACTCCCAGGGCTCTAGCTAGGGTGCTTTTGGAGGTGTCTCAGTGATTGCTTAGAGGGCACGAATCTCACAAAAAGCATTGAGGTTGAGCCCAGAATGTCCTCCACAGGCCTCGTGCTTAAAGAGGTGTGGCTGTTTGTAAAGTAATTGGATTTTGGTTGATTAAATTATAGTTGATTGGCTGTTAGAAAGTAGAAACTAATCAGAAGATGTGGCAGTCTATGGCATTACTTGCAAGGGTGTATCTCCCTCCCAGACTTCTCCCTTCTCTCTCTACTTCCTGGCTGCTATGATGTGAGCAGGTTTTCTCTTCAGCAGCCCCATAGTCCGCGCTCACCATGTCTTTCTTGCCTTTGACCCAGCTGGCGTGATGAGACATTCTGGACTCTTCTCTGTCTTTGCGTGCCCGATGCCATGAGTTCAAAATTTTTTCTCTGTTGAGCCTTTCCACCATGATATTTTCTGTTTTGGAGTCAGCTGACCATGGACTGAAAACATTGAAAAACTGTGGGCTAAAACTGACATCTTTTCCTTTAATTTGTGTGTGCCAAGTATTTTGACCCAGAGACATGAAAGTCAACCAAGACAGGAATAAATGTTCTAAGTTGAATTCGTCAGATCCAACTTTGAAGCACATTAATTTGTTCATAAAATAAAGGTGAAGAATACTACCTCATCTGGCCAAGTAAACTACCTGATCACCACCTGTGGTGACGCCACAAGAACAAACAGATGTAAAAAGGTAACATAGTCTTCATCTTCATGTCTCTGGTAGTTGTTCAAATAACAGTAGTGTGTATACATGGATATCATGTACAGTTCTTTACAGCAAGTGGCAGGGAGTCATCTGACTAACACAGCTTCCATTGAGCATGGCAGCTTTGTGCTGCCCCTCACCCCTACCTATGGGGCTGCCTGTGCTCCTATACAGGCTCCTCATCCAAGTAGAAATTAGCAAGTATCTCATATTGATTCTATATCTCTAACAATGTTGATACTTTCTGCTGAAATAAATTTCATTTTTATTTACTGCTTTAATCAGTATTTTAATCATTTCAGTGGCGTGCAATCTCTATACTCAGCAAAATAAATTTCAGACCTCTGTAAATGGATGAAGAAATATTTATTGAGTGAAAGAATCCTGCAGGAGGACAGATTTCTTTTAGGGGCAACCCATGCTCTTGAGCCTTAGGGCTGTGAGTTTAGTTATATGTCCCAAACCTCTTTTTGTATTAACTTTTAAATTTTTATTTGAATATAACATGAATAGATATTAATAAAGAAAATATAAAAGCCATTCTATAAAAAATAATTTTTCATAACAAAATAATTAGAGAAAAACAATGGTAAATACACTGTGTATCATGTTTTTAAAAGAATGTATTTTCATTTGCTAATCTATCTCTCACTTCCTAATAATACTATACTATTTTGCATAGCATATTTTAATATTAACAAAGGAGCTGACATTTGGTATAATTTTGAGCAATTCTTTCCTATTTCACAATACCTACTAGTTAAATTTCTTGAATATTTTTCCCTGAAGGTGGGGGGTTGCAGGGTGGGTGGGGGAAGAGGAAAAAATGAGAATCAAGTCATGTCATATTCTGGTACAAACTCTCAATGTTGAATGTGATGATTTGTATTAATAATGTACAAATAAAGACTTGAATTAGAGAATTTCATGTTATTTGCCTCCCTGACCATACTCAAAAGAGCTAGGTCCTGCAACATATATCTGAGCATGACTTCAGAGGAATTGTGATGAGAAGCAGTTTTATGCTACCTTGTCTAAGGCTCCAAAAGCACTCACAGTGCCTCCAGGGAACATGGGGATGGAAAGAATCCACACCCACTTCTCCCTGCTTCTCTCCTGGATCAGCATATCAAGGTACAGGCTCCAGGGCCTGTTCTAGGACACAGGCTCCAGCACTGCCCGCTCTGTGAGCCTGTTTCACCTACGTTCAGGTCAAAGCTTCTTCCCACCAGTACTCCTGCTTTTTAGCACATTGACCCTCTGGAGATACCCAATGAGTCTCCGAGTCACGACCCATTCATTGTTGCATGGATACATTGGACGGCAGCCCTTTGCTTTCTATGGTATTTTCACTTCTGCAATAAGACTTCTAAAAAGTCATAACTCATTAGAATGCAGAACCTTCATTTACTGTATTTTCAACATACATTTTTGCCAAGTGATCTAAATAGAGTTTAGTGCGAGACGAAAGGGAGGAAAGCCATTGTTGGAAAACAATCAAAGGGGAAAAATGACTGCTGGATTTGGTTTCTTTCACCAGTGAGGGAGGATGGCTGAGTGTGACTGGAGCTACGTTTTATATTTCTTTCCTTAGATTTATATGGTGCTTCTACTTCAAAGAGCTCCCTTCAAGTGCCCACGTACTAAACATCCTCTAAAACAGACCAGACATGAAGGAACTGAAGTGTAGCCCTGCCGAGAGGAAGGAAGTGGTCAAAAGCTGGGGTTGGGGGGCTGGGTCCCTGTGACTACTTCTGAAGGTGCAGCCAGCAGATGCAAGAGGGGAATCTTGCAGTGGTCTCACTTGTGTTTTTTCTTCTCGTTTATTTAGGGAGTGGGAAGAGAAGTGAGTTTTGAGGTCAGGGGAGAATGGCAATTGCGATTAAAGGAAGTAATGAGCATTTGAGAGGTATCTAAAGCGTCAGCTTGTCCCAAAGTGCGATGGAGCCGAATGACTGTCACAGAGACTTTTCTGTCCTGTGACTTTGACATTAATTCACTCAGCAAAATATAAGCGGAGTCAAATATGGTCTAAGAACTGGAACAAAAATTTACAGATGTAAAGGACTCAGTGTGCCTTTCAAGAAGATCATCAAGGTCAGATGGAAAGATCCCATATAAAAGTGACACAGACCCTCCCCTGCCCTTCTCCAAATCTCTCAGCAGAATGCAAAGCAGCTAAAAGCAAAGTACTATACAAAAAATATCACATCACATCATTTATACTTAAATGGACATACCTTGAGGATATCCTCATAAGTGAAATAAATAAGGCACAAATAGGTACATATCATATCTTTTCTCTGGTATGAGAAAATAAAGATGTAAATGAGTCCTAGAATTGTATGTTATATATTGTGAAATAGAAAATGCTCAATGTAAAATAGGAAGAAGGGGGAAAATGTTGAGATTGTAACAAAAAAGTAAGGAAACAAATTTTATGTATATGAAGGGGGTGGCAGGGTAGGTAGGGCTATGGGAAAAAATGAGAATTAAGTTGTGTCTTATACTGGTACAAATCCCCATTATGGAGTGCAATCATGATGTGTATATGTAACGTACCAATAAAGATTAAAAAATTTAAAAAAAACATATCACAATGTTAGATCTACCATAGTAAATTTGAGTCTTATAAAACAAACATATTCACTTGATCAACATCAAGTTTTCAACTTCTAAGTACCAGGGATAAAAAGACACCTTTTTGGAAAAGCAACTGCAAACAAAAGGAACCAAGTAGCAGGCAATCTCTGGCCCTAGATACAGCAAATTAAGACCCATTAAGATAGAGATAGGATGTTATATTTCTGTGTGACAACTTGGGAAGGCAGTGTGCCCATCCCACGCCCTATGCGTAGGTCAAGAAAGCAAGGACCTGTCCACTACAGTCAGAATGACTGGGGGACATAGAGACCAATAGATTTATCATAGAGACATGACTCTGTGCTATAGTGAGGACTATGTACCCTCTTTACATAGCATGAGTCTCTTGCTGAGCCCAAAGTCTTAGGAAAGCTTCCTAAAACCAGGAAAAGAAAGACAAACCAAAACCCTCATGAGGGAGCTGGAACTTACAATGGCAGACTGGGTCTAGATGAGTCCCTTATATTCCTCACCTGACCTCAATGGGAGGAGATCTGTAGGAAACATGGCTTCCTTTTCCTCTGAGCCATGTAGGCACCTTGGCCAGCAGTCAGAAAGCCTTCAGGGATGAGGCACCATCACCTTGTGGTTCCCCTAGGAACACCGTGGTCAGCAGATCTGGTACACTGCAGAGAGGTCAGCAGGAAGACAGATAGATGCTTTGGCCATGGTCCCTGGAACTAGGCAGTTGAAGACTTCCAGGAAACACCGTCCAGCTTACTTATGGTACCCATACAAATGAACCATGCTGGGGGGCTTAGTGTGCGAACTTGCTCATGGCATGGGATGCCCAGATGAGTGTCCCAAGATGCAGATCCACTGGTCCTAGACCCATGCCCTAAAGGAAAGCTTATCCCCATAGAAGGACACTTACTTCACACACAGGTACTGACTGCATTGGCTAGAGGCATGCTGCAGGCAGAGAAGGGCCCCGCGGAAAAGTGTAGGGGTCTATGCCTCAGAGCAAGCAGCTCAAGCTGAAAGAAGCTTCAGGGCATGTAACTGTAACACTGCATACACACTAGTATATGCAACTGCTGGGTCATCTTGAAGGCACCATAACTATGAACTCCTTAAGCCAGGGACTTTTGGTTGTAGGACTAGTGATCTCAGCTTCTGCTGTATATTAGTACCATCTGAGGTCACAGCAGGCTGTGAGGACGGGAGAGGCAGGCGATTTTCCTCAGGCAGAGATATGAGATTTGACATACTCCAACACTTCATCTGTTTTATTAGTATGTTATTAATACATAGTAAATACATTCATTTTGAGAAATTATCACATATATATAATGCTGATCTCTATATAATTTATTTATATATATAAATATATCTAATTTATATATATATATGTGTGTGTGTGTATATATATATATATATATGTCTTGATTATTTTTATGTTCTTTCTCTTTTTCACTTTCTTCCTTCCCCAAGTTCCCTTCCCACCTCCAAAAAGTCTACCCCTCTGTTTCCTACTACTTCACCCTTATTTTTCCTTTTAAATTATTTACAGTTTGGGTTTTTTACACAAGATAACTCCTGTGATGATATTTAACCTTCTGTCATATACCCCATCCTGACCAGACCTACCTTCTGCATCAGGATCTCTTAGATAAGATGAATAATGTCAACTCAAAACACAGTTATTCTATACTTTTTTCTTTCATTCCAGCATCAGCCCATGATTATCAGCATATGAATTTTCCAGTTGAAAATACAGACCATATCTCAAAATACAAAATAAAACAAAGAGCTAAGGACATAGCTCAGTGAGTAGGCCCTGAGTTCGAAACCCAGTACTGAAAGAAAAAAAGAGAAAACGCGAATCACAGCGACATCACTTATGAAGTAAGGCAGCTGGACCGAGCCACATTTGAACACTTGTGACTTCCTATCAAAATAATCAAGAGGAAGGCGCCACCCCTTGCTCTGTGCCATTTAGCTTCGTCTGTCATTTAAAATCTGGCCTCCAAAGAGATCCTCAAGACTGCAGGCATTTGTGGGAAACCTAATTCTGATGAGCAGTCTGTCCCTTCCTCCCTCACCGTGCACCCCTCCTTCCAGAAGCCAACAGAATGCACTGCAGAGAGCAGCTCGCCTTCATTACGATTCCAGAACAAAAGCTATGAATTTCCAACCTTCGCTTCTCCAATAACTTAACTCGGCCAATAAGCATCACGGGAAATTGATTCCTAATAAGGAAATGAATAAATACTACTTAATAGCTTTGGTAAGTATATAGATGTGGAGAAATTATGGCCTAATAAAATGACTGCTCTGCCTTCCCTCCATATTTACCGCTGCAGAGAATGCTACCTGGCAGTCTAACAGCGGCCATGGAACAAAGCTCATGCCCAAAGCCATCCCTGTCTCTTTCTCAGGGCGCTTTCCTCCAGATGCACAGGGACTGCTCCACTATTTGCCAGCCCGGTGATCTCCGGCGGGATCTTTACACTCGCTCTCAATTTCCTCCCTGTAAAATGGGGCTAATGCTTGCTCCTGCGATTCAGTATTGTGAAGTCACAAGTCCTGACATCCAGCAGTAAAACAATAATGGAGATTTTACCCTTCCATTGTCGTGTGTGTTTTTTGTTTTCCTGGTCATTTCTTTAAGACAGACACAATCTCTCTCTCTCTCTCTCTCTCTCTCTCTCTCTCTCTCTCTCTCTCTCTCTCTGCATCTTCCCTGCAGCTAACAAGGAGGTGCTCAATAAATCTTCATTGCATTGAATTGGCACTGAATTTTTAACAAACTCTAGAGATTATTGTTTTAAATAATATATCATTTTTCCCAAGAGACTCAAACACTCTCCTTTCAAATAGCTTAATCAGGTGCCGTAATAATTTTTGTACGCTTTCACGTAAAAATTATTAATGATATGATAAAGCTGGATCAGTCCATACCATCTTGGTTGGTTAACATTTTTTTATGGCTTTCACCCTTGAAACCAAAATGTTGAGGTTTCAAGGGTGAGACAATTTGTAAAAGCTGCAGCGTACGGTAGTGAATCTTGCCTAAGAGTGTCATACGTAGGCTACCGCAGGCTTCTCGGGGTTTAGACACTGAAGAAAACTGATGAATCTGTGAAATCAAGGTGCCTAGAAAAAGGAAATTGGGAAGAGTAACAAGAATGGAGAGAAAGGCTTGTACTGTTTATAGAAACAAACAGTGTCTAAAAAATAAATTAAAGCTTGTCCGTGGCTCCTTCCTCTGGGGAATGGATGTGTGTATAATAAAGACCTCCAGAAGCATCAACCCATATGCTTGGTAAGCATGCTCTGAACAGGCTACTTTAAATTCCAGTAGAAATAGACCAAAGTGATTTAAACTCTACATTGCTGTTGTAAATGGGCATTTCATTTTCTGTGTAAGGTCATATGATTTTCCTAAATTTACCGATGTATCAAGAGACAACAGTTAAAATTTATTAGCAAGATTTCTGGGGTGAGGTGTAAAGTGTTAAGAACGTTTAAAATGTTAAGTTGTCAGCCTTGTGCCTTAGAATATAATCATTTCTCTTGCAACATGGGCTTTCATCACACAAATTGAATATAATTGATCTAATAATTAGAGAATGCAATTTGAATTATTGCAGACCTTTATTGATTATGGAGGACCCCCATCTAATGTACAGCGGCACAAAAGGGGGCTTCTGTCCAACCTAGAGCTTTGTTAGAAGGAGAGGGCTTTGTCTGAGAAACACTAAGAAGCTGTGAAAAGCACTGGGTTAGTAACAGTTAGCAAAAACCTTAGGTCCTCAGTTATAAGTTAGTGTTAGAGTCAGAAAAAAAGCTATAAAAAGCTTTTGTTACTAACAGGAAAAATACACATCAGTTTTATGCCCCAAGAATCTATCCTAAATATTCAGTTAATTTTTGTTTCACAATTTTAATATATATTTATAAGGGTGGAGGAGAATTTTGATTGAAATCCTTTATTTATTTTGTAAGAATTTCAACATTTTACAACGTTTTTTTTTAAATTGACATAGTTATTGGTACATTACATATATGCATCATGATTGCACTCCATAACCTGGATTTGTACCAGTATAAGACACAACTTAATTCTCACTTTTTCCCATAACCCTACCCACCCTACCACCCCACTATATACATGCAATTTGTTTCCTTTCTCTTTTGTTATAATCTCATTATTTTCCCCCTTCATCCTATTTCACTTTGAGTATTTTCTACTTCACAATATATAACATACAATTCTAGAACTCATTTACATCTTTATTTTCTCATACCAGAGAAAAGATGTGATATTTACCTATCTGTGACCTATTTATTTCACTTATGAGGATATCCTCAAGGTATGTCCATTTAAGTAGAAATGATTCAAACTTATCATTTTTATGGCAGAGTATACAAAGGTTTTTTTTTTTTAAATTTGCTTTGTCTGTTTTGAAATTCCACTATGTAAAACCTCTTTTCCAGTAGAAATACACTTAGTTACATAGGAATATTATAGATTTTCAATAGAAACAATCAATCAGCTATAAAAGTAAAGTCTTTAAAATAACAGATTTTACTACCTCATATCAAGTCTGGTTGAATAGAACAAATATTTCCCACAAAAATATGGTTTATAGTCTTCCAGAGTACTCAGCCCCAGTATCTATTTCCTTAGGTTTTTGTCAAGAGGAAGTGTTTGTCTGCAGGGCTGCATACCCATCCACCTCCCCATGAGCCCCTGAAGCTACCTATGTGAGACCAGGAATGATCCTTCGTGCACATGGTTTCTTCCAACCAAGAAGTGGTCACGAGTCAGAAAACTGAATGACAATGTGCAAGGAACTTGTCAAAGGGTACCACACAATTTCCAAAGGGAAAATGTTCACTTCCTCCCATGCTTTCTACTGCCATTGATGCTGTGACCCACTCTCCAATGTGTGTCTTGTTTGAAATGGCCTCACATTTTTGTCCTCTCACCATGGGTCTGGTATGCCTGGAGCCTGAGCAGCTTCTCACTCCCCAAGGCTCTGGTGGACCCTGTGTCCCCTTCTGTGGACATTTAGGACATCCCAACATGTTAGCATCTCCACAGAAGCATCTGGCAATGTGAGGAGTTTGGAAAGCTGTTCTCCTTTTATATTTCTATGTAACAAATTTTGTTACAAATTCTATAAGGATGTCAACCAAGAAGAAAATAAAAATATTAGTAGTAAACCATGACCATTAAGGACTCAGTGACATAGTAAAAGAATATCATATTTGATAACCATCATTGGGAATGACACAATGAAATCATTTTGTTAAACAGGGTAACAGTACACGGAGACTATGAAATCAGTGTAACTGTGGTCTGAATTTTGTTACTTCCTATAATTGCAAGAGATAGTACAAACTATTTGAAATGCTACAGGTGTGTGGCATTTATTGTACTGCTCAGATTTCTTTTGATAAAATACATTGGCCATTATTTCTTCAAGGTAGCTATCATATTTAAGAAACTAATAAGAATGATTACGAGCTCAGGCTTTAAACTACAAACATGGGGTCTGTTGCCTTGTTGTTTTTCTTCTCTAAAAAAAGATGATTGCATTCTTGAAAAGTGATCAAATATGCTAACTGTTCTCTATCTGCCCCTCACTTGCTCTTTGATTTCAGGGAAACAATTCAACTCTCGGACAACACTCCACCAATTATGAAACTGAGAAAATAATACAATCTTTCTGAATCATGGGAAGGTTGCAGAAGATGAAAAATGTAATCACTTGGCACAGAGCAGCACTCAATAAATGGTGACAATTGTTATTGTTGTTGCTAAGGACATTTCATAAAGAAAACCTATTCTGTTCACACTGGGCTAAATGTGATTTCCCTGTATGTAATTTCTGCATCAGCCATCCTCCTTTCTGAGCCCTCCATTATTGCCCTTGGAAACAGAGCACTCAGCATCCAGCTTGAGTTGAAAGATAGATTTCAAATTCAAGCCAAAAAACTGAGGGCACAATTTTCCCAAACTGCTCCCCTGTGATCGAGGTTGGTGTTAGAAACATTTGCAAATATATGCCTGGCCTTTTTTGCAGTTTCCCCTGGGAATGAGTGGACAGAGGAATGTGTAGCCTCAGTAGCTTAAGTCCGGACTTCTATAGAGTATTCATATGCAAGCTAGCAGAGTGTCGATGGGAAACAGACGCTGAGTATGTGAATGTATCCCTCGCATCAACTCATCAGATGACTGGTAGAAAAAAAAGAAGCAGAAAAAGGGCAGTGGAAAATAATTTAATCTTCTGCCTCTTAGCCTGTCATGCATATAAGAAGATGGAACATTATAAGCTAAATCAATTGGCTAAAGTGTTTCTGAAACTGCTGACATATAACTGGAAGTTTTGGAAGCCCAGAGATTGGGTTTCTCTTAGCCTGTGCTCAACCATGAAGCATTACACTTGCAATAGTAAACCTACTGATGAATAGAAGAGCAGGAATTAATAACTATTTCATAGAGACACTAATGTCAGGGTAGAAAGGGCTTGCATGCCATCTTCCCGGTGCCTTCTCCTACCCTTCCCCCTTGGCTAGTCTGCCGGACCTCCTTTACAATAGAATAGCAATTGTTACTGTTAGCGTTTATTGAACCATCCTGGACACTGGGTACTATCTAATCCATTTTTATAGATGATCCCATTTATTCCTCCTCAAATGTTTATAAGGTAACTACTCTTAACTCTACTTTGGATATTTCTAAGGCAGAAGAAAATAAATATTCTCAGGCTGCTTGCCTTCTACACAGCAAGGCGTGCAGCAGCCAAGTGGTGCATCCTGCATCCTAGCATGTTGGGGTGCTCCAGTGCTAATTCAGATTTAGTGAAGCTCATCCTGGAATCAGATGCATAGAAGCCAACTCTTATACTCCAAGTCTCTTCTCTTTCAAACCAAGCAGCCTAAGTATCTCCTCTTGAACCTGGCACTAATGGTCTGTTGCTCCACTCACCCTTTGAAGTTCATTTGCAAGCAGACAAAGTTTGTTTGGATCTCCTCATCCAGATAACCAGTTTGACATGCTGGTGATTGATAGGAATGCCATGTGGTGGGATACAAGGATGGGCCAAACATCCAAGACATCGCGCTGTCCCAGTCATCTGGGAAAGATACTTAGAAGGTCCATGGAAAAGAGTGAAGCTACTAAAACCAGGAAAGAAACTCAAAGAAAGACAGGTTTTGAGAATCTGGTGAAACCAAATTGAAAATATAAATTGTCTGTTGATGATGTGTCAACAGTACTAAAGGAAAAAGAGATGACAGGCTGTGACCTAAGGGCACATTTGAGGATGTGCTGTACAGGACCATGACTAGGAATCAGCATGTGCTGGAAACCCTTTACAAGACACAACAGAAAAGGGGAATAATTAGTCCTTGACAGCTACTGTGCCTCGCACTTCCTTCAGTGTGAAAAGTAGCTTTGTGTGATGAACAAATAGGAAGTGGATTCACAGTGCTGCCTTAGTCCCTGCGGCACCATCTGAGAGCTCACAGACTCGGACATGGATTTCCTTTCTGAGCTCCACATTCCTACCTGCCCAGTTCAGGGCCAAGTAGTGCTTTCTAGGCATCACCTCCTGCTCACCACGTGCCAACAAGAAACCACATCAGCCAGATTTGTATCATTAATTAGGATCTACACAGTACACGTGTCCTACCAAAGACATACGTATACACCAACAAACGGATAGTACATCTATTAGCACAAAAGCCAGTGATGAAACCAGATGAACACCTGGTGTTCCATCATCAGGTGTTCTAGCTGAAGGTCAGATCCTTTGGGCAAGGGGGGATAGTTTTCTGTACCTACTGTAATGGGTTTGACAGTTTGGATTTGGATTTGGACTTAAAATCAAATATCTTTTGCTTCACTTTTTTTTTAAATACCTTGTGGGCCAGGGATTTAGCTCAGTGGTTCCAGCATCTGCCTCGAAAGCACAAGATCCCAGGTTCGATCCCTGGTAACCACATACAACTATGCTGGCAGTGATAACTCACACCCACAAGTGATCAGAACCACATACGAAACTGCCAGGTATGGTAGGTTATGCCTATAATCATAGCACTCAGGAGGCAGAGACAGGAGGATTATTGAGTTCAAAGCTGAGTTCAGGACCAACATGAACTACAAAGTGAGACCCTGTCTCAAAAAACTTTTTAAAAATCTTGTAATATGATGAGTTTGCACATGTGAGTGTGTGTATGAAAGTGTGCATATGTCTGCATATATTGAGTGTGCATGTAAGGCCATGCTCATTTTCAGGAAGGTGAGAGATAGACTTGGCTGTGCCAGCCAAGATTCAACACAAAACAGAGCTCTGAAGCCCTGTGCCAGGATCTGCTCTGGAGTGAAGGAACAAACTTCTAATTCAAAGAAGAAATAACAGAGCAGATCTCTGATTCATCTGAGAATGACGTTTCCACCCTCTCAGAGCTCTCCAACAGGTCTATATCTCAAATAAATGTCTTCCTCATCTTTAGTGTGGCTGTGACATCAGAATCTAACTGAAAACTTCTAAAAATTTTCCAAACATATTGATACTTCCCTTAGAATTATATGTTATTCATCTTCTTTTCTAGAATTGATATGACCAATGAGCCAGTTCTCAGAAGATCTGTATTGCATACATGTATCATTTTTCTATGTCTAAAAATTTACTTAACAAATATTAGTCACATGGAATATCATGAGGAGTTCTAGAGATGTAAAGAACCTAAAAGTTGATTAAAGAAGCAAGATATAATGTGAAGATCATTGATTATGTTATTGCAAAATCATGTATAAATATAAAAAAGTATAAGCAACTGTGGTCAAGAGGAAGTAACTAGGAGGTAAGTGACTAGTTGGCATAGAAGTAGGGCATATGTTGGGAGAAATGGTTTCCAGGGAAGGTGCTCCTGCTTCTCTGTGCAAAAACAGCTTCTATGAAGTCAATGTCCAGGGGAAATCATAGCCTGGGGACAGCATAGGCATGCCAGCCAGAAGTAGAGCAATGTCTGGGACATGCTCATCTCTGATGTGGGCAACTAGAAGGCAGGACCACAGTAGAAAAATCTCAATAGGCAGGTAGTATGAATTCCAGAAGAAAAGAGACTCTCAACATAAACTGCTTTTTAGATAGAAGTGATCATTCAGAAGTGCTTGTGTTAAAAAACTATGCACGCAGGAACAGAGCTGAGGAAAAAAAAAAAAACGTGATATAGAGCCAAGGTGTCAGACATATCCGAGGTCATCTACACATGGGTCTCCTGCTGGGGCACAATTTCTGGAAGCAATGGTATATTTTGAGGACATGATGCTCCAGCACTATAAGAAGGATTCAGAGAGCAGAACCTGCCAAAGTCTGGTGAATCTCCACCAGATTTTGCATCCCTCCTGCAGAAGCCCTGACCTTCTCTAAAATCCTTCTAGAATGAAAAAAAAGAAAGATGACAGTGCTAGGATGGGCAGAGAGTAGAGGAAGAGACTACAACCAAGTCCAAAGCGACTGATGCCCCAGAGGCTATTGGATATTCAGCCTAAAGGGCAGCTGTGCTGGTTGAATGATTGTGTCAAAAAAAGTTGAATTAAGAGAATTAGCAATTCCATACCCTAGAGCATGCGATATCCACCCTAGTGTGGCTTGTTGCCCAGATGTTACAAAAGGGAGAGGAAGAAGGGCAGAGCTGCTCTCCTTCCTTTGGAGGAGCTCCTAGCTTTGCCTTGGGTGTCATCGCCTATCTTCCAGCATGGACTCTTCGGCTTCCATTGCACTTGCTTCAGCTTCCAGTATTGACTCTTCAGCCTTCCACCACAGACCCACTGGCCTTCTGATGTAGACTCACAAGGGACACTACAGTGAGCTCTAGACCTTCAATTAAATTTATTCCCATTTGCAAACATAGCTCTTTCAAGTTCAGTCTAGAAGTAAAATAATGCCTCAAAAAGAAAGAAAAAAGTATTTCTGCATATGTGAATGCATGCATATTCCACATGTATGGAAAATCAGCAGAACAGTCTCTTTTTTTCCAAGTGAATCGAAGTATAATGGACAGATAAAACCGCATATATTTAAGGTGTAAGATGTGATGATTTGTTACACATATACAGTGATATGTCACTTAACGACTGGGATATGCTGAGAAATGCATCATTAGGTGAACATCATAGAGTGTACTTAGACAAACTAAGACAGCTACAATATCACCAGGTGATGGGCCCACCAGTGTATACGCAGTCTGTCACTGAATGACACATTATGCAGTGCATGGCTGTACATTGTGAAAGCATTATCACAATCAAGTTAATTAACACATCCATCACCTCTCAGTTGCGTTTTTATTGCAGCGAGAACACATAAGATCTACTCTCTAAGCAAATTTCAAGTATACAGTAGAATATTATTTATAGTCACTGTATAATTGTGCCTTTGAGCTCCAGGACTTATTCATCTTATAACTAATGGTTTGTACTCTTTGACCAGTGTATGCCCATTTCCCTAACTCCTTAGCCCCTCCTAACCACAATTCTACTCTTTCTTTCTATTGGCTTAACATTTTAAATTGCACAGATTATGCAGTATGTCTCTTTTGGTGTCTTATTTCACTTAGCATAATATTCTAGGTTCATCCACTTGGCCACAAATGGTAACTTTTATAGTTGATATCTGTATATCCCTCCAAAGCTTCATGAGCCCCAATGGGAGATTTTAAAAGGTGATTAGGCATTATAACATTATATGGACATCATAGCTGACTTGCATCTAGGACGTGTGGTCATGAGGGGTGTGGCCTGGAAGGGTATATCTCCCTTCCCAGCTCCTCCCTTCCACTCTCTGCTTCCGCACCTCATTGTCCTGGACAGCTCCCTTCCGCCCAAGCCAACCACACCATTTCTGCCTGGAACTATGAAACTTACAGAACATGAGCCAAAATGAACCTTTCTTTCCCCCTTTAAATTGCGAGAATTGGATGTTTTATCCCAGCAATGAGAAGGTATCTAAGACCACAGGATTTCCTTCATTTTATGTCTTTCTTTATAAAGAAAACTAAATTGTGTGTGAACAGTTTATTACTCATCTATCAACACACATCTGGGGATTTCTAAATACGGACTATTGTTAATAGTGCTACCATGAACATGAAAGGCTGATGTCACTTTGACACCCTCATTTCCTTTTCTTTAGATATATGCCTGGAAAGGAGACAGTGGTATTGCATGGTAGTTGTATTTTTAACTTTTTGAGGACTCTTCATATTGTGTTTTCAGCCCTGTCGATGGTATAAAAGAGCTCCCTTTTCATCTCACTCTCTCCAAAGCTGGTAATCTCATATCTAATCATCATTTTAAAAAGCCTAAGGCAGGACTTACTGGCCTCCAGGCCCAAGCTGGAAGAGCGCCCAGGGACTGAGGTTAGCAGCAGGTGGCTCAGGAAATGGCAACTGTGCCATCGAATCTGCGACACGGAATCTGCATGGAGGTTAGAGCTTACTGGCCTCCAGACCCATGCCAGAAGTGTGCCCAGGGACTGAGTTTAGCAGCGGGTGACTCAGAAACGGTGACTGGAGCACCAAATCTGTCTCACTGAATCTGCACTGAGGTTAGAGCTTACTGGCCTCCAGGCCCACGCCAGAAGAGCACCCATGGACTGAGGTTAGCAGAGGGAAGCTTGGGAAATGGCGACTGTGCCACCGAATCTTCTCCGGGTTTGGAGCTTACTGGCTTCCAGGCCCACACTGGAAGAGCACCCAGGGACTGACTTTAGCAGTGGGCAGCTCGGGAAACGGCAACTGTGGCACCGAATCTGTGTCACTGAATCTGCACTGGGGTTAGAGCTTACTGGATTCCAGGCCTACGCCAGAAGACAGCCCAAGGACTGAGGTTGTCAGGTCAGAGTCTGACTTTCTCCACAGCAACTGCAGAAGCACATCCAGTCACCTTGTATTGGTGAATAGGAGAGCCTATTGGAACATCAGCCCCTACCATTGCAGCTGCATAGGGCCTACAGCCTACTGGCCTCCAGGCCGACTGCGCAAGTGAGCCCAGAGACTCTGTACTGGTGAACAGGCAGGCCCACTGGAACCTCAGGCAGCACCATTGTAGCAGTTCAGGAGCTAGAGACTTCCTGCCTCTAAATCAGACAGGAGAAGATATTCTGACTATATTGAGTGTGTGCCAGAACTAGGGGTTTTTCTTTAGGTCCCAATAAAGACTGCAAAGAACAGCCCAGGAAACACTGCTATTTTAAGGTTTCCAAACTATTAGGAGGAAAGTGACTTCAACAAACAGCGCCAGAAAATAGGGCAGGTCAGAGAGGAGGAAACACTCAAAGTGTCAGATAAAAAGATTCTCACCTCAAGGTAACACAGGGGGAAGGGAAATAGAGAAGTGTGAAGGCCAGCATCGAGAGTCCTCGGAAATGGTAACCAAAGCAGATCTGGTAAAATGGAAATCAGAACTGATCTCTGAGATGAAAGCAGAGATATTGGACACTGTCAACATGATGATTAATAAAGCTAAAGAGGAAATAATCGAGTTGATAGAATCCAAGATAACAAAAGCAATAGAACCTTTTAAACACCTACAAGCAGAAGTCCAGGAAATTAAGAAAGAAAATGAAAGTTTGCGCAATGGAATGAATTTGGCAGAAGACCGAATTTCAGACCTGGAATACAGGATCTCAACCAACGAACTTGAAAGGCATAATGTATGGAAAAAAGCAAGCGATGATGAAAAGTCAATCCAACAGCTCCTAGATGATTCAAAGAAGAATAACATAAGATTGATTGGAGTCACTGAGGAAGCAGGAGACAATGCTAAAGACATCAAAATGCTCTTCACACAGATAATGGCAGAAAACTTCACAGAAAAAGGTGAAGAATTGGACATACAAATATATGAAGCATACAGAACGCCACATGTTTGTGACATGAAAAAATCTACACCTAGGCATATCATCATAAAAGTCCCAGATATCCAAAAAAAAGAATGAAATACTGAAATCAGACAGAGAAAAGAAAACAGTTACATTCCAAGGGAAGCCCGTCAGGATCACAGCAGACTTCTCAACTCAAACACTCAATGCAAGAAGAGCCTGGAGTGAAGTCTTCCAAGCCCTAAAGAAAAACAACTTCGAACCCAGATTGATGTATCACGCAACACCATCCTTCAAAATTGATGGGGAAATAAGATACTTTCATGACAAACAATACCTGAAAAACTTCACAAATACAAAACCTGTGCTCCAAAACATTTTAAACAATATTGTGGAGAAAAATAAGGAAAGTTACAAATGCGTGAGACCTAACCAAGTCAACGCATGGGACCAAACAAGAAACTGATGGGGAAAGGGCAAAAGTAGAATAACACAGCCAAGAACAGGAAAACATGGCAGCACTCAATTTACCTATATCAGTCATAACCATTAATGTCAATGGACTCAACGCGCCAAGTAAGACATACAGACTGGCAGAGTAGATCAAAAAGCAATATCCTAAAATCTGCTGCATACAAGAAACACACCTAATTCAGAAAGAAACCCATGGACTAAAAGTAAAGGGATGGAAAACAATACTCCATGTGACTGGAAACAGCAAGAAAGCAGGAGTGGCAATTTTTTTTGCAGACAAAATAGACTT
>PVIR01029338.1:0-21199 GCA_004026965.1 Petromus typicus | reverse complement strand
GGAACCACTGAGCCAACTCCCCGGCCCCATGGAAAACTTTCTTCCAAAATTGTTACAAGAACAATAACCACAGCTGTTGAGATGGCAGAATTTGATGCTGAATGTCTTACAAGATATTTTAAAAATCAATTTCCTTACTATCCGAGAATGGTTCAGTGGACACATATTATCAAACTGACTCTTTTTATACGTAAGCTGCCTTCATACTTTTCCATAAAAACCCATCGTACTCTTGAGCTTAGCCGAGGTGATCTTTGAGCCCTTCCTTCCTTCACAGAGCTCCTCTTGGGCTGTTCCTTACATGCAGCAGCTTCAAAAACCTCTTCTGATACCAACCACCAGGATGGGAAGCGGCCAACAGGAAAGTCTTTATTCTAAACTAACCAGCCCTCTTCCCCTTTTAGTTCTGAAGGGAAAAGTCAGGGCAAAGAGAGGCCAAAATAAGACGACAGCACGGCACGACTGCTGAAGCCAGCTCAGAGGAGGCCAAGACACGAGTGGGAAGCCAGCGAGAGCGAGTGCTGAGTCAGAAGGCCGGGAGTCACTGCTTCACTGTCACTTCCGGGTCTGGTGTTTTTTCCCATCAACTCTAAATGTCTTCCTAAAAATCGGTCTGTGCCATGCCAGGTCTCCATATCTGACTCCAAGACCACGATCATCATGAATTCAAATACAAGAGCCAGACACCACCCAGCACTTTGCCAGGAGATGGTTCAGGCAGAGCGGGTAACACAAGCGATGACACTGGCATTCAGGTCGGCACGGCCAGCTGGACAGCCAGCCAGGTCGCCCAACCCGGAGCTCCACCTGGACCACAGCCCGGACACGCCCAAACGAATGTCCCTAAAAGCCCCCCCCACTACCACCTGCCCCGCCTCCTGCCGTTCTTCCCGCTTCCTCCACAGGCTGCCGTCCTCTGTGGGATGCAGACTTACCTCCCAGTGCCCGTCCTCCCTGGCTCTCACTGCGGTGTCACTTTCCCTCCCACGTCTCCCACAAAGCCCGAGGGCCCCAGACCACCCACTTCAACCCTTTTCCCCCTTAGGCAACAGCTGGCAAATACCCCTTCGGCTGTCCCAGCCGGTTCCCAGGGTGGCTCCTGGGCATTCGGAACATCTGAAGAAGTCGGGGGTTTTACTGTGTGCGTGTTTCACTTGAGTGGCCCGTGTGTGTGTGTTTCTAAATGTAATCATCAGGAATTTGGAAGGAGAAAATAATTGCATACAGTCCATCTGGCTTCGCAGAACTCCAAGCCACAGTTTGGCTGCAGTCCTGCCTCCCTACACTGTCACCTCAGAGTCGACATCGCACAACTCACCGGGTGTACAAGGGAAGACTGCTTCACAACGCACACTCATAGCCAGGAGAAGAGAGTAACTTGGTGAAGTGACAGCATCAGAGTCTCTATGTCTCCTACCGGCATCGATCTCCACAATGGGAAAAACGGTCCAGGTCAAAACTGAGCATGCTAAGGGCAGGCACTTGGAATAAAGAAATCGGGGCAACTTCCAGAGTCCTCCGCCCGTGCACTTTCAAGTTCACTTCCAGCCTTAAGAAGATTGATTCTACATGATTAAGAAGAACATGTGCAAGCTGGGTGTAGTGGTGCATGTCTATCATCCCAGCACTCAGGGCCTGAGGCAGGAGGGTCACTGGAAATTCAAAGCCGGCCGGGGGTACATACTAAGACCCTGTTCAAAAATTCAAAAAACAAAAACAAAAATCTTGCTCAAGATACCAACCCAAACAAACTAAAAGATTCAGAAGAATCAAGCTAAAGAGATAAAGATTTTGGTTCCTAAATTCCCACTGGGCCTGTGGCTGGGAGCTAGATGGCTTGATCTAGAAAGTAAACTGAGTAACATTAATCTAGGCAACTAGATTTTTATAATTTATGTATTCACAAAGTAAAAAGGGAAGCCCTTTGAGAATAGTTATAAAACAGATTATTATTATCCAACATCCACTTGCAGAGTACAAACAAAACCTGGACGACTTTTGGAAGTACAAGTGACACGGCAGAGCATGTTTCAGACGGGGAAGATGAGGCAAACATCTTCCAGTGCTTTAACAATGCAGTCACTGCTCTTTGGAGACAAAGAGTAAATATTTACATAGTGATACTTTTCCTGTGATCAGCAAAGAATGCTTTGATTTTCCAAGGTACTCTGGAAATCTAACTCACTCCAAAACCTGAAAACTGCTGAAAGAAGGGGAGGAGGGACGGTCAGCTGCAGAACGGAAGAGACCTGACCACAGTAAAAGAGACGAGACTGAGCTGAGAGGTACCGAGAGGAAATGGACTGAGCTTGTCGGACAGGTAGCAGAGAAGGAGGGACATTCTGAGCAAAGAGCCACGTAGCTTTGTTTGTTTGAGAAGAGCTCTTGCAAAATTGCTCGGGCTGGCCTCAAGCATGGCAGTCTTCCTGCCTCAGCCTCCCGAGTGGCTGGAATCACAGGAGAGCACCAGCACAGCTGGCTCTAGTGGTATTATTTAGGATTTAAAGTCCAGAGGCAAGATCAGACTTCTGATTAAATGGCCTGGTCTAGCTGAGGCCACCCTGTCCACATATCTGTACAGGCTCCAAAGGCAGGAGGGATCGAGCACAGGGTACGGCCTGGCTTGACTTTCCATCCGCTCCTTCTTTTTCCTTGTCCCTCCTTCCTTCCCAGACTGAAACACACACAAGTCCCAAAGGAACTGTCCCGTCTGGTGTCCACCACACTGCCTGTCTCAGGATCTTTTACAGGCTTGGAGCTGTGCCACGGTCTGCAGGTGGCATCCGTCACGGCCAGTTCCTGCTGCCGCTGGGCACCTGCTCTCCAGAGTCCAGGAGCCCTTCAGTCTTCACTCGGGTTCCACTCTGGAGAGTGGCCGGCCCTCCTCCGTCTGGGAACTCCGTACTCACTTGCTTGAGGGGCCTGGCCGCCTTCTCCCCACGTCACTCCCCGCATCACAGCAGGTGTCACTGACTGTTCAGAGCCCCCGTTAGACACCAGGTCCCTAGAGCCCAGAGACCACAATCTTCTTGGCTTTGTTTCCTACCATCTGTCACGATACTCAGTCCACAGAAATGAGTGCATATTTGCCGAATTAAAGAAATCAGATACCATCTTAGGTCAACAGACAAAGGCTGTCCCCCAAGAAGCTCTTCACATCGAATGCCACCCAACCTGTGCATCCCACAAGTATGTCTCTAGCTCCGTGACACTGAGATAGTGCCCCCCAGGACTCGGTAAGGCCTGCAGCACTCTGGGGCTATTGCCCACCTCGCCCGATACTGATCACTCTCCACTCTGGACCTTATCTTCCAGGAACACGCACTTTCTTTCACTTCTCACACATGAAGTCTGATGAAGACATGGCATGCCATCTTGCTTGGTTCTTCCAGGTTCTTCCCCCTTCCCCATAGCTCTACCCCTGGCCATAAAGTTAGCATTTCCCAGAATCCACATCAGCTAGAAGCAATCGGAGCTGAGCTTCTTGCAAGGCGCGAACTTTATAGCATCTGATAGGTTACGGCTGCCTTACCTCAGCCCTGACTAAGATCTAACTCCCGAGTCTATACAAGACCATCCCTCTCCTGTTTCTCTCTTTTTTTCCCCCTGTCTTGCTTGGATACAGGAGCCGCTCACTTTTGAATAAAAATCTCCTCAAGGGTACCTGGTATGTGGCATGGTTGTTGAGCGTTGGCGGATTCTTTACCTTTACAAAGTCTTCTCTCGTTCCACTTCGCTCCTCACCTGCTGTCTTGTCCGCCTGGAATTCCTCTGGATTGCTGTCTGCTAGGACATTCTTATTTATTTCTCTGGGGCTGGTTGCTCTCTTCTCAGTGTGGCCAGCTCCGACCTATCCTTACTGGTCTCCTAAGTACTCAGCACACTGCAGGCGCTTTCAGTACCTGGAATGTCTCATGAGCGCATGACACAGTGACCCGGGGTGGTGGGGGGGGAGCAACTCCCACATGCCGATGTTCTGGTGAACTTGAGCTAAACACTGGGCTACCACTTTGCTGGAGAAAGACTCGGCAAATCTCACCCACCAAAGGCCAGAGTGCATTTTAGGATTTGTAGGTTGTTCAGTCTCTGTCACAAGTACTCAACTCTCATGGTAATGCAAAAGCACCACTGCAAATACATGGTTATATTCTTGTGAAAGTTAATGATACAAAATCAGATGGAAGGTCTCATTTGGGACACAGTTTGCTCATCCCAGTACTAGAGACTTAATTATGGTTCATCAAATCAAAATAGATCTGATAATGTGGGAAACTGAAATTTGACTTCTGCCCTCAAATTATTCCCTTATCCTGTGCCCAAAATGTCAACAGTCTTAGCCTTTGACCATTTATTCAGCAAATAGTCGATACTCAATAACTGATTATAAGACAGGAATTTGTGAGAGGGAAGTTAGGATTCTGCTAGGTAGTAAGGACAACGGCCAAAAATGGAATAAAAAAAATACATCTGCTAGGCATCTTCTGGCAGCTACTGTCAAGGTAGCATATGAGCCCTGCATGGGCACTGCATGAGCACTGCACAGATCAGACCCAAAAAGCATGTAGTCTCCTATGGGGTTGACAGGATATCATTTGTGCAATGGCCCAAGCTCCCTTCTAAACCCCTTAAAAACCCTTAGCCTGGGCCAGTGATTAAGCTCAGTGGTTCCGGCATCTGCCTTGCAAGTGCAAGGTCCTAAGTTCGATACCAGGTAACCACATACCACAATGCCAGGTGGGGTGCCTCACACCTGTAATCCCAGCACTCAGGAGGCAGAGGCAGGAGGATTGCTGTCAGTTCGAGGCTGGCCCAGGCTACATAACAAGTTCAGGGCCAGCCTGAACTACAAAAGCGAGACTCAAAAACAAAAACAAAAAACCCTAGACAGAGAGGCTGCTATGGGTTTCCTTCCCAAGACCCCCTCCTAGCTAGCAGGAGCTTTACTTCCTTACCATTATAACTTGTAAATGTGCTTGCTTACACCCTACCTTCTCCATCTGTAGTTTCAGTCTTCACCAAGAGACATAACTCCAGTGTTCCAAAGCCTTACTTTTCTCTTGTAGCTGAGACAAAACACCCAATACCCAAAGTTAAAGGAGGAAAGGTTTATTTAGCTCACAGTTTGTAGAAGTTTTAGTACATAATTTCTGGCTCCAAGCAGAGTGGCATGGTAAAGGGGCATTGCAGAGGAAAAACAGTTCGTGGCAAGTAGAAGATAGCAAAAGCACTCACATCCTTAAACTAAGTGCCCTTAAACCTAGTATTGCACCATGAGTCAATTCCAAGGTCACACACTAGATTCAGCCATTGCTGAAAAAGCCCCACCTGTAACTGCTTGAGGCGTTTGGGGACCTCCAGACACAGGCCGCAACATCTGGTTTCAGCCACAGAACTTAACCAAGTTGGATGGACACGGAGCTGACGCCTGTGCCGAGCTCCCCCGCTCCGCCTTACTCTAAGGAGACATGAGGCCTTAACTGCACGCTCTTGCCCCTGGTACTGACCTCCCACGACAAGCTCTAGTTCTAAGATGAATGTCTACTCCCAGGCCCCACACTGTGGCTCTCACATGTACCTGGCTTTCATCTCAATTTCTGATGTCATGAGTTATAAAAACAACCCTGCTGAAAGCAGCAGGTGAATAGAAGTAAGCTTCGAACAACAGTGGGCCACGGGGTTCGCACTAACCAGGTGTCCAGGTGTTCCCAAGGAGTCGTCCTCAGCACGTATCAGCACTCCTCTAACCCGGTCTTCAAAACAGAGAGTACGATAAGCAGAAAAAGGGAGGTGGGGAAATTAAGAAAGGAGATGCTTTTTGAGTTACGAGCCTCTTGAGGGCAGGGATCATGTCTTACTCACCTGTGCACAGACAAGTAACTGGCATATTCTAAGAAATGTTAGGTGGCAATGAATAAGTGAATGTGTGAAGCATAGACTGAGATAAATAATTTGTCCTAAAATGCACACACTCTCCAAATCCCCTTGAGTATTCTTTAAAATCCGAAGTACCCAGAGGGAGTTTGAAAAGCTTCCACGTGTAAGTGGGGAGAAAGCCAGGACCTCCTCTCTCCAGCAGACTCACCCTCTCGAGTGTCGGCACTCAGGATCTGGGTTCGCAGCTCCTCCAGGCTGACTCCCAGGCCCCTGCAGATCTCCTCGGGGCTGTAGGGCTCTGGGTGAAGGGCATCCTCTGTGACCAGCAGCATCTCTTCCAGGCTGACCCCTAATTGGGCCTGCACCTCCTCCAGCCGCAACACTTTGTTCCACTGCAAGCCTTTGTGCTTGGCCAGGAGCTACAAGTTGAAAGCGAGGTCCTGGTCGGTTTCCATTTCAGCATTTGATATCTGCTATTTTAATTAGCCACATTCAACTTTTAGCTGTTTGGTCATTTTCTTTTCTTTTGTTTTGTTTTTTCCATTTAACCTGTCCAAATTTCCCACCACTGCTTGGCAATGCCTACTGGGTTCAGATGTTTGGAATGAACATGCCAACATGCCCATATGACACAGCCCAGTCCAGTACTAGTACTGAAACACACACACGCACACACACACATACACACACAGAGGCAACCCACACCCCCATGGATTTTTCTTCCGGACAACATTTTCTCTCAGGGCCATTTCTTTGAATAATTTCAATCTTTTGTCCCTATTCAGTGCATCCCCAGTACATCCTTCTGTATCAAGTCTAGAGAAAACTATTTGAATCTCATGTGACCCGGATCCCCAGTTTCATTAGAGTACTTCCTGTTTACTACATGCCTCTTTGAAAATGGCTAATGAGATTAACTATCTGGGTATTTGGAGTAAAGTCTCAGATTTTAAATGAAAACCTCATTGGTGACCTTATGAAAAACCTCTCCATTAGGTTGCCAGTAGCAGTAGAGCCGTGTGCTTCTCCACCCTCAAGAAAAAGAGCTTGGCTTCCAGCTGTGTCCTGAGGCAGCCCTACAAGCCAGGCAAAACACTCCTCAGCTCCATTCATGCAGCCCCAGCCCAGAGCATGTTTGTTTCTCTTTGTCCCAAACCACTGACAACCCTCAATGCAGGTGACAATCAACAGTTGATTTCTCTTGGCAGGTCTAAACAACCCACGGCCTGGATGTGAGGACAGCATGTGCAAGAAGTGAGCAAGAGAACGGGAAACTCATCTTGAGGGAAATGTGCACCTGATTTGCTCTGCTATTACGCTGAAGATTTGATTTTCTTTCTTTTCTACAGGAAGCAGGATTTCCTAAAGACTATTACGATTTGGTTAGGGACACTCACTTCTGAAGAATGTTAGTAACAAGTTCTCATACTCATTAATCATCTTTTAAAAATCCCTGGCTCATAGATTTGAAAGAAGTTAATGATTTTAAGGCAGAACCAAGAAGAGACAATAGAATTAGGTTTTCTATTCAATTATTTCACAGAACACAGTGCCATTTTTAAAAGCAAGGATGTGAGCTAAGACCTTGTTCTGGCCTTGTTTGCTTAATACCTTTAGCTAACGTTGACTAGCAGAGCTCTGTTGATAGCTCTAAACTGGTTCATTCATCCCTTTACTGAATTCATTCAGTCATGGTTTATATTCCAATGTATACAAAAATAATTTGATAAAGATTTTAAAGAAACACAATATCGTTTAGAGAGAGAGAGAGAGAGAGCTGAAGTCAATAACATTACAATAACACTTTATGGTATAACATATCCGGGACCCAATAAAAATAACAAAATAACATTGCTATATGGTTTTAAAAGTATTTTACAATTTCTCTTAATTTTAAACAATCCTGTAAGATAAGTATTATCATTACCTGTAAGAAATTAAAGAAAAGTATATTTCCAAGATACTTCGTAGAGTTGGAAATGAAACCCATGACCTGCAACTCTTTCCTGCTTGAAGGCCAGCTTCTCAGTCTCCCTGTGATACTCACGAGCTCAAATCACTACCCGTGTCTTAAAATGTATTTCCAAGCCTAAGCTGAGGTTTCTCAGCATAACCTAGCTAACTGTAGGCATTCCAGTGACTTAGACACTCTGACAAATGGATTCTTTCCGGGAGGAGAGGAAAAACATCAGCGAACATCCCCCAGATAAGAGTGAGCACTTTTATTAGTACGTTTGTAACACAATTTTCACGTCTCTTGTGTGGAATTGCTACACGCACATACCATGTTTAAATTCTCTTTCTCTTCCTTTATCCCCCCATCTCTTGCTACCCTTCTTCTCTGAGAAGGATCTCCCTATCTCCGTTATCTCTCTTTTATTTTGCTCTTTATCTATACTTCAGGCTCTAAGAGTCTTTCTGTCAGCTCATCCTCACTCAAGGGATGTATGCCATCATTGGGGACCACTGAAAGACTGGGTGGGGGTGCACACGGCCCCTGAGGCCACTGGTCAGTGACATCGCCCCGTGCCCTCCACCACAGCCAGGCAGCCCGAGTGGGCAGAACTGCACCGCACGGAGGCAGTGAAGCCGGAAAGCCACCGGAGCTGCCAGAAACTGGCCTCGGGAAGCAGATGAGGAACAATGGTGCCTGAGATTGCTGCAGCTCAAAGACAGAAATTCGTGAGGGAATCCGTCACCCGCGGCCCTGGTGCCTGGCTTATTTCACAGGAGGGAGGCTGGGCTGAGTCAGGGCTCCGGGTCATTTGTCACAAGCTCCTCACTCAGCAGCAGGGTGAGGAAATCAGAGAAAGCAGTTCTTCGTCAACATTCCCCAATTCTCTTTTCACCACAGGAAATACTGACTACTCTCCTCGGAGGTGCCTGTGCCCCACGCTTGACGGCATAGCCAGCAAGGGAGCTACATTCACAGCATGGAAAGAAGCACCAAAACAGGGCCAGGAGCCAGACTCTCTCAAAAGCAGTCCTGAAAAATGACTGAGGACAAGGACGTTGACAAGGTGATTCAGAGGCTGTAGCAGAAGCCAGGGATTTAGCACATGGACTCGAGTTCAGTCCCCAGCCACAGACCCCTGATACCACAAAAAAAAAAAAAAAGAAGAAGAAGACGCAGTGGCAGAAAAATAGAGAACAAGGCCAACAGGAAGCCACCTCTGTGGGCTGGTGGGACCTACAGGTATAAACCCAGATGTGATGTATGCAGGGCGGGGGGAGCTTCGGAGACCCCCACCCCCACCCTGCATGTCCTCACTCCTCACTGGAAGCCGCTCCTCGGGGTGCTGACTCCCTGGTCATCCCAAAGCACACGGAAACACCCAGTGCTCTCCTGCAGCCAGAAGACAGCTCCTGAGCAAAGGCTGGTCAGAGAGGCCTGGAAGGCCTGGTCGGGACAGCGCAAGGGCAGGACTCAGAAGTCACCTGCCAGGGCCCACCTTTCTTTGACTTTATCCTTGCATTTAAAAGGATCATTAACTTGTCAAGTGAAGAAGTACCCAGTCTTCTCGCCACAGGTCAGAGAAAGAGAAGGGGAATATTACCTCTAAAACAGCAATTAATTTCACAAGTTACTTTTCATACAACAAAAGCACCTGTGATCTTCTTTCTGGTTATACGGTAAAAAACACGTATGCTTATTGTAAAAATTTCAAACAAACATGAAAGTATCAAGTACCAAACACAAACAAACAAAAAATCGTCTGTAATCATTCCAGTGAGCTAAGCAACTCCTGCCGCTTTGATAACCTTCCATCCCACATTATTTATGCAAATCTACACACATAGTTTGTTATAAATAGGGCCACAAATTGCTGCTTTTCTTTATCTTTCCAGTACAGAGCACTCCCCGGCATCTGGTGCCTGATTCTGCTCTGACCATTCACCATTCCTAATCACCTGAACACACTCACCACCTTGACCTTGCCCTATTTTAGTCATCCTTGTGATCATATTCTACACAATGGTTTGCAAACCACAGGATCCCCCGACTCTGCAGTGGGCCGACTACAATCCTCCATGACCTCGCTTAGCACAGCCTCTCCTTCCTCTAAGGCAACCCTGAACATTATGCTCAGGATTCCATCCATACCTGATTCCTGAGCAAGACGAGGGGATGAGCCACGGCTGGCCTGGCCCACACTTCCCTCATTTAAAACAAGTCGCTCATGCTTCAATCAGACACTTCCTTTGCCTTCACTGAGACAAGATACCCCACACCCACAACTTAAACATGGAGGAGTTTAATTTGACTCACAGGTCAAGGAATTTAGTACAGGACCCATGGCTCCAACGCAGGACTACTAGGGTGGGAGGGCGTGGCAGAGGAGAGATGCTCACCAGATGGCAGTCAGCAAGCAGAAAGAAGAGGAGCCAGGAACAAGGGCCCACCCTTCTAGGCCCCAGCTCCTAACAGCACATCCAGCTATGAACTCATTGGTTTGCAAATCCACTGGAAAACACAGCATCCCCACAATCCAATCACCTTTCGCACACAAGAGCCTTCAGGAGGACATTTTAGATCTAAACCCTAACCCTTCGCCTGAAATTCTAGAAGAATCACTCCCTCTTGACATTTTCCTGCTTCCCTAGTGAGTTCTCTCCTCTGACTCCTTTTTCTATCCCTACAAACATAAAAATGTTTCTGGTCCTAAAAAACACCCTTAATCTCCATTTCTCCATCACTCTCCATGGCCTCACTTACCTGTCTGGGCCTTCACTAATCAGCAAATGTGGCCTCCCAAAGATTCTTGTCTCCAAAGCCACTGACAAATCCATCGGTTTTCACTCAGTCATCTTAATCTTTAAGGAATCAATGAGGAACTCAGTTATCTAATGATAAGCTGCTACATTAAAAAATATGGGATGTGATAAACATGCAGACAAAAGTATTACAGCTCATGGAGTCTTGGAAACCTTCTCATGGTAATGATATCTAAGTCATGAGGAAAATGGAAACCCAGCTACAGAGGATCTTGCATTCAAACCTTGCCAGGTCCAGTGATAACTTGCCTTTTTACTATTTCTCTGACAGTCTAAGACTTACTTCTCTTTGTTCAAGTACAAAGTTTCTGCTGCCAGAGTAATGTTTCTAAAGTTCCTTGCTAATAGCATTAATAGTTCCTCACTGTTTTCTGGACACACCTAGGTCACACTCAGCACAGCACTGAAGACTCTGCCACTGCCTGGCTCTACAGAAAACATCAGCCCTTCCCCAGGCGGTCCCCACCCACCCTTCCCCAGCCTCGGCCTTGCAACTTGCACCCACCATTTTCTGAAAACTCCACCCTAGGGCCTGGGCAGAGTGTGCTCCACTGAATCAACAGAAGGACTGAAACAGGCTGCATTCTTAGGTACTCGCTGCTTCTCTGCTGGAATTCAAGACAATTGCCAACGCCCTGAAAATATGTTGCCAGCTCCTTATATTTTATCACCAGACGATGAACAGGTTCCATGTCAACCACAAAGTGACAGCATGAGTAACAGCTCCTGACCAGATCCCCCTCTGAGAACTGGTACGAATTCAAGTGTCAGAGGACCACACGGAACGCTTTCTTTCATTGCTTCACAAGTCACCACAGAGTTCAAGATACGCAAAAAGCAGTAGCATGATTCCTCTTCCCTGCGTGACTTCCCATGATACTCCTGACTTCACACATCCCGTCCCTCAATGCAACTAAGGGACACACTCTTTTATAGACATAAAATACTTCTGAAAAATTTTAAGCCGCTAAATATGTATAAAATTTTGTGCTCATGAAAGGTCCCCAGGCAATTTGTTAATTTAAGAACATAAAAATGCGCCTCACTTAAAAGTATCATTTACGCAAGTAATAATTATAAATCTCTATTGATTTGCTTTTAAATGTTTTTAATTTTAGTTCAAATGCTCTACAAGACTCTAACTTTTAATGAATCTAAATCAATTAGTTTTTGAAAGCTGGTGGAGAGAGGCAGAAACAAAGAGGCAGAGAGAGAAAGAAAAGTCAGAATAAAAGAAACTGTGAATATTAAAACAAAACAAGTAAAAAAAACAAAAAAAAACAAAAAACACCTTAACCGATTTAATGTGCTTCCTGTGAAAACTAGATATAAAAGGTGCTCAGCTTCAGAAGGGACTTTAAAAAGATGAGACAAGAGAAAAAGATAAGTGTTATTCATTACAAGCTCACCCTGTGGAGTCGCTCTACCATCTCATTTTCAGAGCTACCATGATTAGTCATTCCCCACTGACACTTTGTTAGGACTGTCTGGAAACAGAAGGTTTATCTACTAAGATAGGCCTTTTTTCCTTTTTTAATGTGAGGATTTAATTCTTTATTTAATGAGACCATTTAAAAAAAATTCATTCACATGTTGCCAAAAATGGAACACAGCACAGAGAAAACATGATTTAACAAAATCTTGGCCTCAATTCTATGCAAAAAAAAATTTTTAAAAAACATTTCCCTAACATCACATCTCTGAGTATAGACCCTATTTTATTTTCTTTTTCCACAGCACCTTGGATTATAGTGCTTTTCACTAAGTCACATGGTGTGCAAAACATTCTCCATTATAAGTCTTTCATTTTTCTTTCTTGAACATTGTAAAAGAGAAAATTTCCTACTATGTAAAGCATTGTTTTATCTACATAAATTGAAAGGGAAAGATGCCAAAAAGCCAAATTCAGAGGCCAGTTTCATGAACAAAGTACCTCTACAACAAGAGGGTCCAGCTAAACTCAGAAGACATCTTCAAGAATGGAAGAGTCTGGTGTCCATTAGGACCTTCAGCTACTAGTGCTTCCAAAACACAGGCCCTTTGCAGACTGTCTCAAAACATAATTATCACATGGCTAACTGACTACTGAGGTTCACATCCACAGTTGTGTGCCTCATCCTCTTCTTGCTCTTTGAAAGACAACAGTCCTGTTACAGACCCGTCTCCACATCTCTTGCTTCTTCAGTTCACCTGTGCATCTGGAAGAAGACACCTAATTGCGTGATCAAACTCTGAGAATAATGTTGTGTATGTCTGTGGTTTCCTCAGAAAGATAACTCTTACTCATCAACCTCAAGACAAAAAGTCAACAAGAGCAAGCTCTCAACAAATAAAACATTGATCTCTTCCAATTCCTGAAAAAGGACGTCTTTCCTAGTGGAGAAAAGTTCATTTAACCCTTGTTATTGAAAAGTTCACTGTAGTACTTCTTGTACTAATATGATGCTTAAAGACCTTAATGTTATGATATCTTTCGACATAACCTTTAGAAATTAACTTGGTGACTAATTCCAAACTTAAGGCATGTAATCTTAATTTTTAAAAACAAATATATATGGGCCGGGGAGTTAGCTCAGTGGTTCCGGCGCCTGTCTTGCAAGCGCAAGGACCTGGGTTCGATTCCCCGGTAACCACATAACAATACTGGGTGTGGAGACCCACACTCAGCAGCAACCAGTACCACATACCACACTGCGAGGCGTGGTGGCTCACGCCTGTAATCCCAGCACTCGGGAGGCAGAGGCAGGAGGATTGTGATGTGAGTTTGAGGCTGAGCTCAGGGCCAGCCTGAACCACAAAGCGAGACCCTGTCTCAAACAAACAAACAAACAAACAAAAATATATATATATATATATCTCCAAAGTGTTCCACAAACAATAACAAACCCTTTTATTTCTGTGGTTCATGATAGCTCTACCTTCTCCAGCTTCACAACCTCTTGAGGCTGGAGTAAGAAGAAAAGTGATAAGTCGGTCACGAGAGGCATCTGTACCATATACATCTCCACAAGGACTAGGTCATTGTGGAGCACACAATTAGCACTTGTCAAAAAAGTATGAAATGAAGCAGAATAAGTGAGACAGAATAGGTAAAACAGGGAGATATCATTCAACAGAAGTTTATCCTGTGTCCACTTCATCCTAAGCACTACATCAAGCATTAAGGATATAAGTGTTAACAATATGGGGCAAAGGCATAGCTTTGTGGTACAGCACTTGCCTAGAATGGACAAGGTCATGGGTTCAATCCCTAGCACCACAATAAAAGAAAAGAATTTTAAAAGCTTGAAAAAAGCTAACAAGATGGACGCAATCTCAGCTCAATTCAAGTCTGAAAGAAGAGATAAATGTTAAGCAAATAACTGTGGTAATACCACAACAGAGAAATGCGGCTTCTATAAAATATAAAATGGCCCCCACCTTAGTTCAGGGTGGCTTGACAGACATTTATTGACACTCCAAGAGTGCTGAGAAAAGAGTATCTCAAGCATGTGCAAGTCCCTGAGCTAAGAGTGAGTCTCAGGAATGGAGAAAATAAAAGTAGAGGATTCAAGGACATGAAGAAGGGGAAATATACAGGCCTCAGCTCTTACCTATGGCTCTCTAGATGGGGATAAGAACTTTTTACTTGAATACAATGAAACAAGAAACTTTTGAAAGGCAGTGAGCAAGGGGACTGCTTGACTAAATTTAATTTTCTAAACCATCATCATAACTATTATTTGACAAATGGCTCAAAGGAGGTAGCTAGATCTAGGGTATGTGAAAACGGGATTTAGAGTGTGTCGTACTGGATTATGCCACTAATTGTTTTATCATAGTTTATCAAAAGTCTTGTAGCCTGGATGGGATGAAAGGGAAAGAGAGCCTTGCCGCTGCCTGCGGCTGCCTGCCTACCCTGCCATGGGCTGTTTATCCCCTGTGATGCCATACTACCCTACCTTAAAGCCAGATGACTATGGACTGCAACCTGTGCAAACTGTGAGCTGAAATAAAACTTTTCTCCTTTAATTTGTGAGAGTTGGATATTTCATCTCAGCAATAAGAAAACAGCTAAAACAAGAGTTCTGGGAGAAAGACCAAGTTCAACTTGAACATGCTTAGTTTCATAGGTCTATGATTTCACGAAGCAGAAATACTGAATATAAGGTCTGTAACTCAGCCAAACATTTGAAACACTTGGAGATGTTCACTAGGAATTCATCAGCACAGAGCTGGATACTAAAAGTACAAGAGGGGATCAGATCAAGAAAGGAAAGAAAGAAAAACAGCAAGCCTTGGCTAGCACCATGAAGAACATCATACCCAAGGAGCCATGCAGTGTCAGCAGCAGCTCTGTGGGAACAGATCTACTGTCAATGTAAAATATCGAACACTTTGGAAGTCAGTCAGGCCCAGTTGGCTAATGACTGTTTGAAAGGATTAGAAAGATAAGAAATTGTTACTCAAGAGAAAATAGATTTCAAGCTGTGGCTGGTGAAGTTTGGGGAGTGAAATCCATCAGCTCAGTAGGAAAGCAATCAAAGGAAGGTAGAAGAATGCACAGCTCCTGACCCAAAATCTATTTCTCAGCCTCCAGCTTTGTTTTTCCCAACTTCCTAGATCTGTCATCTGGATCCTCCGTAACATTTAACGTCTGTGTGCCTTTTCAGAGCATTAGCGATCTGATCACACACTGACCACTTCCTGTTTGGTATCCTCCTAACTTAACTCTTTGCTCCCTCTACTCATATGTCCTGAACCTTGTAAACATCCTCGTGCTATGAGGTATGCAACACTACTCCATGAGTGCTTCCCAAATAAATGATGGCTTGACTGGCAAGCGTCTTCTAAGTGTACAATGGAGAACTGCCAAGACTCCTTCTGTTGTGTTCCCCGACTAGGTATGAAAACAGCTTCTTTCTGGAGCCAGGGGATCAAACCACATCTGTGTTTCTAGAGTGACCAGCAATAGCCCAGTTCAAAAATGGAAGGACCAAGGGAGTGAAGTTGCCACGATTTTTGTTGACCAAACAAGACCAGCTATTGTCAGTCCCATCAGTGGCCCCGTTGTCTTTCTCCACCTGTAGACCTGAACTATAGCCGGTGCTCCACAGATATATACTGTCCTCTTCTCCTTAGTGCCATCACACAAGACTCAGTGGAGATATCCATATAACTTCCAAAGAGGACATATCCATGCCAACTGGTTTATCTGTTTCCCATTGTCAGAACTGGTTTACTTTGTACCCAAAAACCCTCCATTGGAATGTTGCTGTGAGAATGTTGCCTTAAAATACAGGAAAACTACAACCTAAGATAGAAAAAGCAGAAGAACAACAAGAAAAAGCTACTTCCCATTTCCCAAGTATGCTGGGTTCATACCTTTGCAGCCAGCCGACACTCCATCACCCGGATGTTGAAGTGGGAAGTTGCTGCCTTGTTCATTTCCACACCGCTGTTGGCAATCACAAACACTGCTCCACTGGGGAGCTTCACATCAGTTGCCCTCAGAGGACTAAATTCTATCAACTTGGCCTATTGGAAGACAAATGACAGACGAGATATGATCTGAAGAGCTTGAGAAATGTTTAAACATTTGCATACTTATTTACCTTAACAAAGTCCTCCTTCAAAGTATACCCATTCATTTAAATATTAGGTACAGTATCCAGGAATGGAGACAGAATAATATCCAAGACACAATGCACCTTGCCCTCACAGAGCCTATAATCTGGTGCAAAAGACAGTAGACACAAATACAGCCCCAAGTTGTAAGTGTTGTGACAGGAAGTAGGACAGGGTGCTGAACAGAAACTTAGCTGGAGCACCTAATATGATCCAGCCTAGTAAGATCCCCTTTGAAAAAGGGAACTCTGACCTGAATCATAATATGAGAATAGGGTAGCCTCAGACTTTCTTTTCTCAAACAGGGTATGGACAAGAAGAAAGAGCATATGTGTGTCTACTGGCAACAACATAGGGTGTTAAACAGAGGTTTGGATATGGAAATGAGGCTAGCGTTGAGCAACTGGAGAGGAAGTGGCAAGAGGCTGGGCGGGAGAAGTAAGCCAGAGTCAACGGCAAAAGTCTTCACCGGTCCAAAGAATGTGACTACCCTTAGTTTACATGACCGTCCAGACTCTTGCCATTATGTCTGTTTGTCAGAGTCTGGTTCAACCAAAACCCGAGAATTTTCTTAAAATTAAACAAACTCCCTCAGGCCTCATGTCTTTGGCTCAAAGGAATCAATGATAAACACACCTAATAAGAAGTCCAGGTATTCTTGGAAAATAGCCAAGTTTGTAGGAATGTGATGAAAAACTAAGAAAAGATCTTAAAGAAATCTGTTTCTATTTTGGAAATGCGCAGTTTATGGGCAACAACCAAAACTTCTGCTCTGCCAAGAGGAGCTGGT
Organism: Petromus typicus; assembly: GCA_004026965.1. NCBI lineage: Eukaryota > Metazoa > Chordata > Mammalia > Rodentia > Petromuridae > Petromus > Petromus typicus. The sequence goes on along the minus strand of PVIR01029338.1, from coordinate 4,152 downwards.
AGCCAAGGGGAAGTGGTATCCAGCAAAAGAATTCACTCCTGGCTTACTGTCAGCGTTCTTTATCCCACCACTGTAGCCCCAAAAATGTTGACAGAGAAAAATGATACCAACGAGTACATTATAAAAAGAGGGGTTATGAATACACGTGGTAAGAGAGCTGACATTTGGGTTTAAAACCAACGTGAGGGTATGAAAATACCATGAGGTGAAGTGCTTGAGGACAGAAACAAGAAAGGAGATCCCTAAAACTAGGGAACAGAGAAATCTTAACAATGACGTCAGGAGAAGAAGAACCAGATACAGGAGAAAAACAGACCCGGTGTAAGTCTAAAAGATGAAGGTAGAGGTGATCAGCATGAAACAACAGTGGTCACCTTGACTTATAAAACAGTTGGGAAATAATATCCTACAACAGAAGTTATAACCAACATGCTGGAGAAGCCAAAACTCACTCCTCCCTGAGAACCGCCCCAGCTGTTAGCTCCATACAGCTCTATGCTACCTACAGTTCCTTCTTCGGCAAGAAATGATATGGACTGGTCCATGCCTCCTCCTTCAGTACCAACATAGCGCTCACTCTTGGCACAGATTTCTGCAAGTTCCACCTGAAAAAGTACAAATTGATTTGTACTGTGAATGTCATCTAATCTTTCTCATCTATCTCTTATTCCAGATGGGACAAATAGGTTTGAACTCTAGAGACAATTCTGATCAATTAATAACAATGGCCTGGAGCAAAGTGTTAACAGGACTACAGACATCCGCAGAGCCAAATGGGAACACAAGACAAGATCAGTTAAAAGCTATGCGACAGATATGGAATAGATGCTGACCTTGAACGCTGTTTTGGACAACCCCAAAATACTCCAGAGGGTAGCCAGTTTCTCCCACCTTTCTCTACTCCATCTGTCTCTAGCCTGGTATTGTTCATTTCTATCTCAGCCCCCCAGAAAATTCCACAGTCATCCCAAAGCCAAAGTGTGTTTCCAGTACAAAGTGATGCTGTCTCTCGGACATCTCCATTAAATGTAAAAACAGAACCAGACACATCTTCCTCCAACTAAGATGAAGAGGCCCAACAGATGAACACAGTTCTAATCCAAACTGAAGATCTCAAAATATCTGTCCAAGAATCTTCAGTGGCTCCCTACAGATGAATAACTTCAGACTCCTCAACCTGGCATTTCAAAGCCTGCCAAACTCCAGGGTATGAAATGGTTCTTATCTGCTATGCTCTTCCAGGTAGATATGTCTTCCTGATCATCTCAGACTCATTAGTACAACCTGGTATTGCCTCCTGTCCTATTCTATATACGTCCCACTACCACTCCACAGCTGGCTTATGGACCACACTGCGCAGGCAGATCACTGGGCTGCGGTCTCCTACCATGGCTCTACTTTCTCTGAACCCCGACACTTACAGCTCATGACATCTATTCAGGTACTCATTCATTTGCTCTTCATTCATTCTTCTAAGACTACTCAGGCCCTTACTTCTCACCTTGACTAGTGACTTCCTGAAACACTTGCATACTGTCGTCATCTCTTGCCTCATTGGTTGGCAATGCCCAATACTCACAGAGTGTGGTGCACAAGGTCATCTGTGACTTGACCCCGGATCTCCCACCACTACTCCCATAAACTTAAGCACCAGCTACAGGGAATTCTGGACAAAGGCTGATCTTCCTTATCTCCTGGGGCCAGCTGTTACAAGAATAATGTTCTGTCCTCCTCTGTACTACCCACACTGGTCAACAGTGCAAGGATCACCTCACTCTGGAACCCACACCACCACCCAAACTCCTGTCTGCCATCTTACCCATCCTCTGCTCTTCCTCTTTAAAATTCTACCATCCTTTAAACCAGGCTTCAAGTGTGGGTTTAGCTATCTCTTATTTTACCAAGCTACAAGAGTTCGTGAAGCTCTTGGGCCACAGCCCACTCGCCTACTGTGAGATGAATCACAGTGCTTATCACTGTTCTCGGTGTCATGTCTCCATCACAAGTTTCCTCCAGGAAAGAGAATCCTTCAAAGACAGATGAAGGACCCATTGGTGCCACCCTCGTCACAAAATGCTAAGCATGTAGTAAATACTCAATAAACACCTGCTATTCCCATTTGCTGAGAATAGCTTTCCAACACCATCTGACAGATTCCGGGAGGGTCATGTTTCTTGCTGGGCACGTGAATTCACTAACATTAACTCTGTCTTGTGATACAAGGTAAACTTGGGATCGTGACCTAAGGGGCATTGCACGTGGCCTGCTGACACACAGAACTAGTGACCTGTCCATAATGGGCACATTAAAAATAAATTAGTAACCAAAGGGTCAAAATACAATTTAAATAGAGAGAAATACCATAGCCAAAGGAAGCAGACCCTGGCACCACTTAGGTGTGACCCTGGGACACTGTGGAAAGTCGCCAAAGCCACATAGCCAGGGGGGTGCCAAGAATATTGGGTCTCTCCTTTGAGCCCCCAAGACACCCTGCTTTGTGTGGCTATCGAGAGGAAGACGGCAGGTCACGGACACAGATAATGTGAGTACAGGAGCCCTCAAATGGAGCAACGCAGTGCGCTAAAGCACTAGGCAGTTGTCACTTCTCTTTGCAAATGAAGAGGAAACTATTTCAGAAAGTAGCTGAGTCTCCAAAAGTAAAGGCATTGTCATTATTCCATAATACAGAACAGTTTTAAAGTATCTAAGGTAAGACAGAATTTACGGTTCTAGACACACCTAGCGGGGCCAACCTGCGGGGGGGGGAAGGAAGCCCAAGGTGAAAAGAAAAGAATATGGCAGTACTTCGGTCTAACCAAGGGACGGAGATGTCCCTGCCCCCTAAACCACAGCTGTCTGGAGTGAGAACTGCCGCCACCACTGCCCTTGACCTGGCCTTCACCCCACTCCCAAAGCAGGAAGTTCTAAGGGTGAAGGGGTGAGAAGGAACTAGAAACAAGAGTGCACAAAAGTCTCCCATCCCTTGGGTCGGGGAGTTAGCTCAGTGGTTCCGGCACCTGTCTTACAAGCCCAAGGACCTGGGTTCGATCCCCGGTAACCACATACCATACTGGGTGTGGAGACTCACGCCCAGCAGCAACCAGTACCACATACCACAGTGCCAGCATGGTGGCTCACGCCTGTAATCCCAGCACTTGGGAGACAGAGGCAGGAGGATTGCTGTGATGTGAGTTGGAGGCTGAGCTCAGGACCAGCCTGAACCACAAAGCAAGACCCTGTCTCAAAAAACCTGAAAAAAAAAAAAAAGTCTCCCATCCCACTGTAGGAACACGTGTGCACTCTGGGGAGTCACCGCCTGAGCCAGAGACCTGATGACTGCAACTCCCGTGTGGAGCTACTCGCACAGCAGCAGGGTGGAGCGCAGGGAGGACGCCTGTTGCCCGAGTGGGTGGGAGCTGACACGGGCCTGCCCACACCTCTGCTGCCCCTTGGGGACACTGGACACGGAGCCCTAACATTACAAGCAGACGCAGAGTCACCACTTCACATGTTACAAGAGTCGGAGCAGCTGCCAAAACTCTTGAGCTGGAAACGGAGCCCATGAGAAGCTAACCACCAAGAAGTCAAAAGGAATCAGAGCCCCTGGGCTGAGGCGTCATCGGACCTGAAGCTGCAGGGCCAGGGGATGTCCACCCCTCAGAGCACACACGCGCGCACACACACACACACACACACACACATGCACACACACACGTGCACACCACGCACACACACACATGTGTGCAATCTGAAAACCAGCAAGCGAGAGTCAAGAAGAGGTTTATGCTCTTTCCACACTGTTCTCCTTTCTTTTCCTTTCTCCTCTGTTTTGCAGTACTGTGGATGGAAACTGGAAGTGTTCTACTCAGCTGCCGAGCTACACCCAGCCTCTTTTTTTTTTGAGCCAGGTTCATTTATCTGTCCAGGTTGGCCTTGAGCTTGTGATCCTCTCGCCCCAGCCTCCCACGTAGCTGGGAGTGCAGGCTCTCTCTGCCACCCAGCCCAGCACTGTGTTTGGTTCTGCACGTACACCCAAGCACGCCAAGGCGCCCAGTCACCACCAAGCCAGTCTGGCTCATTCTCCCTTCCTTCAAATATCAATGTCTGATGATCATCAGGAAAGACACTTTGACCGCATGAGAAACGTTGCCA
>PVIR01029337.1:0-21040 GCA_004026965.1 Petromus typicus | reverse complement strand
TTTTTTTTTTTTTTTTTTTTGTGACAGGGTCTCACTTTGTCCTGAACTCTGCCTCAAACTCAGCAATCCTCCTGCCTCTGCCTCCCCGGTGCTGGGATCACAGGAGTGAGCCACCATGTCTGGCACTGGTATGTGGTTCTGATTGCTGGTGGGCGTCAGTCACCGCACCGCGCTCTGTTGAATGTGGTTACCAGGGATGGAACCCGGGACCTTGTGCTTGCAAGGCAGGCCCCGGAACCACTTGAACTATAAATCCCGGGCCCAAGAATATCCTTGATTTTTCTCATTCTTTTTCATGACCTTTTAAACAGAAGGGTAAGGAATAGAGATAGTGGGTAGGAGAGGAGATGGTCTGGAAACTGTACTGTGTGTGCACACGCATGTGTACAAAATCTAAAGGGTCGACTTGACTCAGAAAGCCTGGATTCGTGTACATTTGGGCAGGTTGATTTGCCATGCCCTGTTCCTTCATTTCCCAAGTGGGAACATTAATAATTTTTCTATAAGCTTCACAAGGTGGCACTAAAGATTTAAAGAAATGACAGAATATTTTGAAAGGATAAAGTTCCACGTTATTCTAAAATAGAGGAATTAATTAGGATGGGTGGTGGACAGAGGTTGAGCGGCATGCTATTGGATTAGGAAGCATATCTGAGAGAAGAGAAAGCAGTTTTCCTTTTCCATTGCCCTTCTGTCACTGGGGCCTCTATTCATGTCCTGTTTATTGGGCGCCCACAGCAAGGCAGGCAGTGAATGTTTATCAGTTTATTGTCTCATAAATAGCTCCCCAGTACTTATATCACCAAAGCATTTCATATATGGCCCGGACTCTCAGTGTTCATGGAAATGGCGATTCATCCCTCACCATTTATTATGACGAGGACTGCACTTAAGGAGATTCAGAGATTTGAACGAGGCCGCTAAGGGCAATGAACCCACTGCTCAGGTCGGGCTCCCCGACTTCTCCCCATCACACAGGTGCCGCAAGTCGCGAGGTTCCGAAGATGTGTCCTGTGGGCTCTGGGGCCCATCTGGGCAAGGGGGCCACGCCGGGGCACCGAGCTCTTCCAGGCGCTGGGCTCCAGTGTGCAGAGAGGATGCAGTGTTTACTGGACAGAGCAGTGAGAAGAGATGCTTGGAGAGCGTAAGCCCCTCCTGCAGCGACTGTTTCGAGGCCGCCAGTATAACGGACGGGAGACAGTCCTCCTGCCAGGAAAAGGGCGCGTCTGCGACCCTCAGACTCGCAGGGAAGCGGAGAGCGAACAGGCCCACCTAACACCTCGGGCTCTTCTGCGGCTCAGTGCCTGGGGCTCTCTAAACCGGAGACCAAGTAGGAACAGTAACTTCTCTCCCACTCCGTCCCCGACACCGTACTCTCAAAGCACGAAACTTTTCCCCAGCATCTGACCTGCCCGGGGCCTCCACCGCCCAGGCCGGGACCGTGACTTCGCGCGGCCCGCGTGCTCCAGACGCGCCCTCCCGCCTCGCGCTCCGCTTTTTGTTTTTGGTGTGGGAGCGGATGGTCTCGATCCTGGTTAGCTCGGTCCGCCCCGGTCGCGGTGTCTCCCGGTTATCCGCTGGGCGGGTCCGGCGCTCGGCGTCTCGGGGCACCTCTCCCCGGCCATCGGGGTCCGAGCCGGGGTCGCAGCTGGGCGCCGGTCCGTCTCCCACCCTCCGCGAGTCAGAAACAAAGGCGGGGGGCGGCGGGGCGCCCCGGCGGCGGCTCCGCGATTCGCCCTTCTCCTCCCGAACTCGCAACGTCAGCGGCGCGATGGGGCGGCGGGGAGCGGGCGGCGGCGGCGGCGGGGGCGCGCGCGGGCCGGGCGGCGTGGGCGCCGGGACGAGGGCGCCGGGGGCGGGGAGCGGGCGTGCGTGTGTGCGAGCGCGAGGCGAGGGCGCGGGCGAGCGGGAGGCCGGCCCGGGTGTAACCCGAGCTACAAAGGGGAGCGCCCGGGCGGAGGGCGGAGCGGCGCCCGGCATCGCCGCCGCCTCCCGCGGGGAAGCAGCGCGCCGCGGCCTCGGCCCCCACGCGGGGCCGCCTGCGCCCGCGCCGCGCCGCGCCCGCCGGAGCCATGAAGAAGAACAACCCCGCCAAGAGGGTGAGTGCGCCGCGCCGCGCCGTGCGCCCGGCCCGCGCCGGGCTTTTGTTTGTTTACTCGCGCCGGGGCTCGAACTTGCTCAGCCTCGCCCGCCCGGGCGCGGCGGCGGCGGCGAGGAGACAATGAGAGGAGCCCCCGCGCCGGCCGCTCCGAGGCCGCTCGGCCCTCTCCTCGCGGCGCGGGGGCCGGGCGCGCGGCGGCGGCGCGGAGTTGCCGCGAGCGCGAGCCTCCCGGCGAGGGGGCGACCCCGGGCTCGGCCGCCGCCTGCGCGGGCCCCGGGGGCGCCGCGGGGGTGGCGGGGGACGGACCGAGCCGCGATCGCCTCACCGTCTGGCTCTTGTCTCGCCCCCGGGACAGGGGCCTCAGGATGGAAGCCAGTCTGCACCGCCCGAGAAGGTCGGCTGGGTCCGGAAATTCTGCGGGAAGGGGATTTTCAGGGAGATTTGGAAAAACCGCTATGTGGTGCTGAAAGGGGACCAGCTCTACATCTCCGAGAAGGAGGTAGGCGCCCTTTGCCTCCAACTGCCCCTCTTCCCTGCGCTCCCACTTTGTCTCCCCGCGGCGGGCGGGCGGGCTCCCCTCTAAATCAAGTTTGAGTCGGCACCGTCCTGCTCCTGGTCCCCGGAGGAAGGAAGGTCGCTCCTCAGTGAGAGGACCTGAGCAAGAATTGGAAGTTGAGTTTGCCCCTTATTCGTGGTTCTTTCTTTGCAAATGCCTCTATGTCCACAGTGATAATCATCTCCCAACGTGTCCCAGGAGTCCCAAGTGTCCCCTGCTGCCTCCTACTCTATCCTGGCATCCTGAAATACAGGATTTTTGTCCTTTGTTGTTGCTGTTAAAACAGCTGTTCGGCTCTTCCCTCGCCCTTTCCTGTCTCCGCACCGCACCCCAGCCGGCCTCTCCTTTCCTGTCTGTGGCAGGGGCCTGGGCCGGTCTTGTCAGGCACAGCCGCCCTGCTCGCAGAGCTCACAACCCAGGCTCCGTCTTGTGACCTTGGCTAGATTATCTGTGAGGCCAAACAGTTATTTTTGTGGAAGCCACGGTCTGTAACCAGCATGCTGCCTGTTCCACTGCACTTACAGAATAAAAAGATGAGGTGATCGATTCTAACCTCTCCCACCTGCCCGTCTTGATAGCAGAGGGGAGGAAAATGGAATTACAACCCCCTGTCATCTCGGCATAGCTTTGGCTCGCTAGTCGAACGTGAAAATCACGGGCAGCATCGGGCCAGGAGGTGAGCACGGTGCTCCCTCTTCGTCCCTGACTCTTGGGGTCTGTAGCACCCAGTGAAGTGCACCGAGAAGTTGGAATTCTTCGTGTCGCGTGGCCGGTAGTCCAGTGGACCGTGGGCCTGTGCTGCCTTGGGGCGGCCTCTCTTCCCCTCCTGGGCTTCCTCACCCAGGGCTAACTGGAAGTCCTGCTGAGTGCTAACCGCTTCTGCTTTCCGAGGCAGACGCCCCCAGTCAGTAGATTATATTTAGGTAAATAAATCCTTTTATGGTACTGAAACAGCACTGTGGCCCAAGAGGACCTACTTGTCAGAAAGCAGAGTGGGCTGCGGCAGCCAGGGAAGAAGCAAGCTGGGCAGGGTGAAGCGACCCCCTCAGGGCGCCCGAACCTCGCTGTCCACACTGTGAGGCAGGAGCTTGCAGAGGAGTAAGGAGAGAACAGTGCGGTCACCTCCGGTCAGTCACGAATCCTGCAGAAAGTTCTCACCGGTTTCCTGGCTTTATAGTTTTGTTTGTTTGTTTTTTTAAAGGGCAAGTGTCAAAAGTGTACCTTCTGTCTTTCTAGACTTCATAATGGCAGGAAACTTGTGTGAGCCATCAGGGAGAATTTCCTACACGTCAACGAGAAACTAGAGAACAGTGAAAGGCTAGAAGAAACAGGACATTTTTTTTTTTCTTGTTTGTATTTGTCGCAAGAACAGAGTCAGGCAGCCAAAAAAACTGGCTTTCACCTTGCGAGTGGAAGACCCACTCCTTGCAGGCCGGAGAGGATGCGTGACCTCAGCCTGCATCCTGTGAGTCAGGAGCATCTGACCGGGGCCGCTGCCCCCTGCCGGGAAGGGCAGAGAAAAGAGGGAACAATAAATTGAGTTACTGTCCTTCCTGGCTAGTTTTCCTGCCACAGCAGGCCCAAGTTAAGGGTGACTGACGGAGGACTCCAGGCTCTACTGCTTACTTCCCAAAAGCTCCAGAACCGATAAATTCAAGATTTTAAGATTTTTAAAAAGAATAATACAATATTTACAATGTACATGTTAGTCTAAACAGAAAACATCCATATCCTCTCCCAGAGTTTACACTGATCTTGTCATTGTTACTTCTGCTTGGAACAAGATCTCCTACAACTACCACCACCATAGAATTCTTTCCTTCTGCGTTTATTATAAAATATTTCTCTGTTTCAGAGCCAGGGTCCCTTTTTCCAAGAGGACTGGGGCTAACAGAGCAGCAGATGCTGGGTGGCAGGGAGACTCCCTGGTAGAGGAAGCTGGATTCCAGGCAGCGCGTAGCAAGCACGGGCATAGTCGAAGGGGGAATTTGGGAGCTGAGCGACCATAAATGAGACTTTGCGGACTAGATTGTGGAGAACAGATGCCAGCGGCGAGCAAGGCAGCCCCCTGGGGGTGTCCATCTTTTCTGGGCACTGGAACTGTCCTGTTAGCTCACGCCATCTTGTACCCCTATGCTTGGCCTTGTCAGTGTTTCTGTCCCAGAGCTCCTTATCAGCTGTGCCCGAGGCAGACTGACTAACTCCGTTCCCTTCCCTGGGCCTCAGGAAAATGGAACAAGCTGCTCTCTTCCTCTGGCTACACACACGCACACACGCACGCACGCCCAGCACTGGCCTCGCTGAGGCTCCTGCCCTCCGCTGATAATCTGACTCTAGGAGACGAGGGTGACACATCCTCCTACATCCTGGCTTCTCGGGTCCCCTCGGTTGGGTCAACGGGATTTCCTTCTTCACCATGTCCCTTTAAGGACTTTAAGTCATGTCCTTTGGGAACCTAGTGGAAGTCGGGGGTGGGGGAGCCCTGGAGATGTAGGATGGTTGAGGAGAGTTGGGTACGGGTTTAAACAGAAGCTCACCTAAGGATCAGAGCAAGGAGGCCGCCCTGCCCACGCCCCTCTCCGTCCTCTGCAAGCCTTGGGCGGCCCTTCCCTGTCATCCCTCCCTCGGGCCGCTGCTGGTTCCGGAGACCGTTTAAACTGGCCTTTCCGAAGGAGGGGCGAACTAATTTTATCTTCCTTACCTCACCCCTCAACCTGCCCTAGGTAAAAGATGAGAAAAATATTCCAGAAGTGTTTGACCTGAGTGACTATGAGAAATGTGAAGAGCTCCGGAAGTCCAAGAGCAGAAGCAAGAAAAATCATAGCAAGTTTACTCTCGCCCACTCCAAACAGCCAGGCAACACGGTAGGTTTCTCCCGCCGCCCTGGCCATGGCGTAGGGCAGTCGGAGGGTTGGGACTGCCCTCCAAGTTCTTCCCTCAGCACTCTTCACTCAGAGGCCCTGAGTCGCTTGCTGTCCTGCTCGCTTTTATTATTTAACCATTGAATATCGTGGCCATTTCCGTCCTTCCAGGCAGGACCGGCTTTCGCTGTCACTCGCCTCTTTCCCAGTCTCCCTATCTGTCTGTCTGTCTGTCTGTCTGTCTCCAGCTCACACCCCCCGTGTGCACAGTGCATTTCTCTTGGGAAGAAAGTCACTAGTCTCTGTGCCCTGCTAGGTGACTGAAGTTCTGAGTCTGCTTCCTTTTGTCTGAGGGGCCCTGGGGAAGCCATCCCTGTCAATCCTGTCTCCTTAATACCTGTCCTTCATCAAACCTCCCCTAGTTGCACCTAACGCCATATTAACATCCAGTACCCTTCGGGGCTCTTCTTTGGTCGTTTCTGAAGCAGCTTGTGAGCTATGGCGCCGGAAGTAGAACCTGTCTCCTTCCAGGAGCTAGGCCTAAGAGAATAAGATTATAATTTCTTACTTCTTCACTGTCAAGGTGAAGAACCAACTCTAAAACCCTGGCTGAAAGCAGAATCTTCCCCTCACAGGCACCCAACCTGATCTTCCTGGCGTTAAGTCCAGAAGAGAAGGAGTCGTGGATCAACGCCCTCAACTCTGCCATTACCCGAGCCAAGAACCGAATCTTGGATGAGGTCAGCGGGCTTGTTGTGGGGAGGGGCTGTAGGGCGACTCATCAAAGAGGGGTGGTTATTCTGGGGACCTGTCCTTTGCCCTCCTATCAGGTCTCCTCCTTCTCCCTCTTCCACGGTCAAGTGTTTTCTGCCAGCTCCCCCACCCACCCATGATGCACAACCAGCTGGGGCCTAGTATCCAGAAGCAGCCTCTGCGGTGGCCTTACGTCCCTGTCCAGGCTTGGGGGATGCTGGGTTGAGACAGAGTCCTCCACAACCCCGTGACACACAGTGCATCTCCAGGTCACCGTGGAGGAGGACAGCTATCTCGCACACCCCACAAGAGACAGGGCGAAAATCCAGCACTCGCGCCGGCCCCCGACTCGGGGACACCTCATGGCTGTGGTACGTAGGACTTTGAGAAAGTAAACGTCAGCGGGCCGTTCCCTGCCAGCCCTTTGGAAGGGCCTGTGAAACCAAGATCGGGGGCTCGGAGGTCCCCGCCACAGGCCACATTCTGCCTCCATTTCTCTAGATCAGAGATACTTACTCAAGGCCGAGGATTTAGTTCCGTGATTCTGGCACCTGCCTCCAAAGCACAAGGTCCTGAATTCGATCCCTGGTGCCAAAAACCAAAACAAAACAGATTGTAGAAATATTTATTCAGCACCACCATGATCTCGCAGTCACTGCTGTCAGTAATTCTAGTGGGGAAAATGAGACACGCAGGGAAAGTGAAAAGGAGAGCTGAGTTTGTACCAGACGACAGAAGCCATTGCGTGGTGTGTCTGCTGCCATCCCGGCGGGTGGTAGCATAACCACCACACCGCAGTCAGCTTCCATCCAAAGCCGTCATCGCTGGCGCCGCCTGAGCTCTCTAGGGAGAGGAGCCCTGAGGGGCAGCAGGAAGGAGCGGGCTCTGGAGGGTGGACGGAGCCTGAGCTGGGGCCTGGCTTTGAGGTCAGCTGTGGCTCCTGAAGTCGCAGGACTGGAACATGGGGCGGTGCGCACCTGGCCGCGGTGTAGGTTCGCCACCCCTGAATTGGACTTCTTTGGGCGTAAGAGAACAGGTATAGAATAAGGCGAGGGGTTCACAGATCCACCTAGCAGGGGCTGAGGAAGCAGAAGACAGAACAGCACCTGTGCTGTGTGGAACACCCTGAGTGGGCCGGGTCTGACGGGAGACTTCCATCTGAGAACAGATGAAGTAGACACTGCTCAGGAAGTTAGTAGCAAGAGGGAGGGTACAGAAATCAAGTGGGAGAAATCAACTTTAAATCAGAGAAAAATGGAAAGAAAAAAGGGGAGGAGGGCTGGGACCTCGTTGCACATGCCTATAATACCAGCACTCAGGAGGCTGAGGCAGGAGGATCTGCTCAAATTCAAGGCCAGCCTGGACTGTATAGCCAGACCCTTTCTCAAAAAGAAAAGAAAAGAAAAGGGGGGGGGGAGTTTAAGTCACCATCAAAAGAATAAAAAATAGAAAACGACCTAGAAGGGTCCAGTCAGCAGTGCAGATTTGGAGAAGGCAGCCGAGCAAGCGGGAGAAGGGCAAGCTGGCGCCTCACTTCAGGCTGCGCTGCGCAGCCTCTGCAGATGAGTTCACCCTTCATTCCTACCTGCTCTTCCCAGGCCTCCACCTCTACCTCGGACGGGATGCTGACCTTGGACCTGATCCAGGAGGAAGACCCTTCCCCTGAGGAGTCAACCTCCTGCGCCGAGAGCTTCCGTGTGGACCTGGACAAGTCTGCGGCCCAGCTGGCAGGCAGTCGGCGGAGAGCAGACTCGGACCGCATCCAGCCCTCCTCAGACCGGGCCAGCAGCCTTCCCCGGCCTTGGGAAAAGCCCGACAAGGGGGCCACCTACACCCCGCAGGCTCCCAAGAAGTTAACACCTGCGGAGAAAGGCCGCTGTGCCTCCCTGGAGGAGATCCTGTCTCAGCGGGACAAGGCCCCTGCCCGAGTCCTGCAGCTGCGGGCGGAGGAGTCTCCAGCCCCCAGCCCACCCCACCCAGGGCAGCTGTCCCACATCCAGGACCTGGTAGCCAGGAAACTGGAGAAGACTCAGGAGCTGCTGGCAGAGGTTCAGGGGCTAGGAGACGGCAAGCGGAAGGCCAAGGACCCCCCACGCTCTCCTCCCGATTCTGAGTCAGAGCAGCTGCTGCTGGAGACAGAGCGGCTGCTGGGAGAGGCCTCCTCGAACTGGAGCCAGGCGAAGCGGGTGCTGCAGGAAGTCAGGGAGCTGAGGGACCTGTACAGACAGATGGACTTGCAGACACCGGACTCCCACCTCAGACAGACCACCCAGCACAGTCAGTACCGGAAGAGCTTGATGTGAAGGAAGGCTTGGTCTGGAACTTGTGGGGGGCAGAAGACTCTTTATCTCCAAGTGTTGCAGGATAAAGCTTTTTTATTTACCTCAGTCAAAAAAAAAAAAAAAAAAAAAAAAGGCCCAAACACAAACTCATTGCTCTCGCCGGTGCTGGGCCTGCTGGCCCCTACCACGCTCCTTTCCCTACCTTCTTTCCTCACCAAACCCCACAGCAGTTCTGAGGGAAGCGGCCCCTGCAGCGTCGCCTGGGAGGGAGGGCTCGCACACACGGCCTGCGTGCTTCGGATACACTGCAGGACGGGGACACGCGGGCCTCTACATCGAGAGGGGCAGGGGAAGCACAGGTTTTCTCGTGTGTCCCATTCCACATTTCCAGTCTGAGGGTGAAATTTCAGCTGCCCAACTCTAGTTCTGGGGATATGGAAGCCAAGGCCGCCTGGCCGTGCCCTAGGAAAGTGCAGTTTACCCCAACGCTGAGGACGCGTGGGATTAAACTTCCAGGCCCAGCTCTGGCTTCTGACCCTACCAGTCTCAAAACCAAGCTGCCTTGGGCTGGGGCCCGGCCTCTGTGGTACAGCAGTTGTCCAGCATGGTGAGGACCCGGTTTCCATCCCCATACTGCAAAACAAAAGGAGGGGGATCAGGGGAAGAATTTCAGCAGCCTGGATTTTATTTGAGATGTTCCCACCCTCCACCTCCCATGTCCGTCCCAGCACAGAGTCAGAGACACTACTGTGGCCGGGCGGGACGGGCTGGGTCATTTGACTGGGAGGCCTACCCCAGAGGAACTAGGAACTGCTGACCCTGTGGAAGAACTGAATTAAAAATGAAACTGATTTATGATGCAAGCTAGGTAGGATAAAGGGGGAAACCAAACCTACGTCTGGGTTCCTCTTTTCAGCCATGCGAGGCTTCCCGTAGGCCCTCTGCTGCCCTCCACAGCCCGGCTGCGGGAGGGGGTCTCATCTCCTGCCCCCCGCCGGCCTGCAGCTGCTGGGCTTCCTTCCTGTTTGTCCACAGTAGGATCCATAATTTATCTTGCTCGCTGCCTTTCTCTGAAGTTTCTAAAATCAGGTGTCATAATAGTGATGTTTCACAGGAAGTTATGAAGACAAGATAGAAATTATTTTTGGAAAGAGGACAGAACTAGCCTCTGGAATCGAGTGAGTGAGAGGCTAGAAAGCCCCTGAGAAGCTTCTTGAAACTCCTCCTAGATTTTATACCAAGATCTGAGTCCTGGAACTTCAGTGGGGAGAAGAGGGAGCGAGTAGAGACCAGTCCCGTAGAGACCTTGGTGTTAAGGCTGCCTCAGTGTTGGAGAGCTGGGCTCTGAGACAGGAAGACCCTATACGAGAAGACACCCTTCAGTCCCCATCTGGCTGGCCGGGCTGTTCTCCAAGACCAGCCTCCGACCCGAGTTAGGGAGAGCGGTGAGTGCCACCACGCTGTCAGCTCCGAGCCTCCCAGGCGAACCTAGTCTCCAGGCTTTCTCTCCTCCAAACAGATTTCGCGCTAACCGGCCCGGTCATCACTGCCACCCCGTGCCGCAAATACGCAATGTCTGAGTCACTTTCTTCTCCCAAGTCTCCATCTTTGAGGGCATTTTATTTTCCCATCATTTTCTCTTCTCCTTCCTTGTCACTCCCACGTAATGTGGAAAGCGACAAAAGTGAGAGTGGCGTATGTGGCCCAATATGCCAGTCATGGGTGGCTCCCAGGGGAGCCATGCAATGGCAGAAACCCCTGGAGAAGAGAAGCAAAGAGTCTGGGGCCTCGGGAGACACTGGCCACTGGCTCCCAGGGTCTCCAGCACGGCCGTCAGCAGCCTCCGCTCCCCAGCACCCATGCCACGAGGTGGTGAAGCGAGGCCAGCTTTAGGCCCAGACGTGGACCTGAGGTCCGACTCTGCCACCGTGTGATTCTAAGGCCCTTGGTAAGCTGGGCTTTCTTTGGGCCGTACACACGAGCTGTTGAACGGCGGAAGGCAGCTGTGGGCCAGGCCTGATGCTCAACACAAGGCGTCTGTGGCTGCTCTGGTTAGAGCAGCTCAGATGCCGAGCGCCGGTGAGCAAGAGCTGGGGACAGAGCTGTCACCGTACCTCGAGGCCGTGTACTTGAGGAGGATCCAGGCTGGGCCCCACAGCTCTTCTCAAGGAGAGAGGGTGTCAGGTACCGGGCTAAGGGCAAGAGCTGTTAGGGAGGAGCACAGTCCCTGGGCTCTGGGACAGCTTAGCACAAAGCCAGGCTTCCGGTAAAGCTCAGTTATGGTGGGAGCATTGGGCAAGATGAGGTGCCCATCCCTTCCCCGGAGGGGCTGTGTCTGGGGAGTGAATGCAGTGGCCAGGAGTAAAATGACTCTGGCTACGCCAGGCAACTTTCTCACGCCACAGCCGCCTGGGGACACTTCTTCAAGATGTTCTTAGTCCTCTTTTCTTCCTTCCCATTAACTTTGTTATGTTATCTTCTTGCCCAGACAAACTGGAAAAAAGAAGTTCCTTTGAAGGCTAAGACAGGGAGAGGGGAAGTTGAAGACAGTGGAAATGGGGCGAGGGAATAGATGTGTGCAGAACCGAGTCTTATTTCATATCTCAAGGACGTTTCCTTGGCTTTTCCTGTGCCTGCCCATCAGATTGTCAAGGAGGAGACAGGGCAGTCCGGAAAGGGACAGCGCTGCTCTTCCACACGAGAAGAGGGGTCCACCTGCATGCAGTTTCCACAGAGGAGCTCGCAGTTGTCTAGGGCGAAGTAAACTGGTGGGCAGCACAAGTTCCTCCAATGCCTGCTCTAGCCTCACAAGCCTTACCACTCAAGCCTAACCCTAGGGAGACAGCTCCTGCCCCCTGCCTCACCCACTCTCCCAACCCCTCTGCCAACGGTAAATTCACCTCCTCCCCAACGACTGGCTCCCCTATGGAACCCTCACAGGCCAGCAGACCTAGCCCTGTGCTGCAGCCCAGGGGGGCTGGGCTGGGCACCATCCCCTCCCCTGCCTCCCTGAGCCTGCTTCATTTCTTTTTCTGCTTCCCTCCTACCTCCCGGTCTCCCAACAACAGCAGCCAATCCCCAGCCTGCTCTAGAGCCACGCCATATATGGAGAGGTTGGAAGGAAACCCGAGTAAAAGCTGGAGCGAAGGCGCGCACACGCACACCACACGCACACCACACGCACACACACACACACACGAGTTGAGTGCCTTTTGCACATGATCCTGTGTGTGTACCGCTTGAGGCCCCCTGTCCCCTGTCCCTCGCTCGCCCCGCCCACACAGAGGAACCTGTTTGCTCTTCCTCACCCTTTTCAGGCCCCGGGAGACCATCGCTCTGCCATCCTCGCCTCTGACCTAGATTCCCTGCACTAATTACAAGCCTAACAGAGATCTAACAAACACCCGACTTAGCACAGCCGGGACCCTCGAGGTCAATTAGTGCAGCCAGGCTCCACTCAGGAAATGAGAGATGGAGCCAAAAAGTCTGGGCCGAAGTCTCGGCCGGCTCAGCCCCACTGCAACCAAGGGGTCCAACGAGATGGAGAGAACATAGAACTTAGCAGGGCCAGCTGGAACCGGGGTCTGGAGACACAGCCAGGGCGGGAGAGGTGTGTTCGGGCTGGGGCACATCACAGACTCCCCACAACTCCTAACTGACAAGAGGCGCGGGGGGGGGAGATTTCACAGACTTAATCTGAGCACCGGAACTCGGTGTGCGCTGTGACCTGTGTCCTTGCCTCCGACCAGTCCCTTCTTGGCTTCCAGTTCTGGACGGTTGAGGCCGGCACCGCATCTTTTCTGCTGGTTTGGGATAGCTCAGAAATCACCCCTTTCTTTGGAAACTCTGGACTGAGCTCGGTGTTCTCGAGCGTCCTTCCTGCAGATGCCGTCGCCATGACAGCACAGTCCTCTCCTGCGAGGCTCCTCCTTTAGGTGGCACAGTGAGGTGATAGAGGAGCTCTCCGTCCTGTCCTGGTCCCGGGGGACAGTGTCCCGACCTCCGTTCTAAAGTGTGTGGCTCTGTGGAGGGTGGAGAGGCGGGAGAGGGCGGTAACAGGTGGGAAATGCCTCACGGCCACCCAGAAGTCAAATGTTCATCTCTCCGGAATATCCACTTGCTCAAGGGTGGCTCTGCCAGCGCAGCCACGCACCCCCAGCCTTACACAGACCCAGGAGGATTCCCAGAGGCTCCACAACTAGTGCTGATGTCTCCCAAGTGTTTCTCCAGCCTCAGCCCCACCCCAACATTAAGGCCCTCACGGCCACGCACCTGTGTGACTCTGCCCAGAGTCCCCAATGGGCACATCAACTTTTTTTTTTTTTTTTTAGGTTTTTTTGAGACAGGGTCTCGCTTTGTGCTTAAGGCTGGCCCTGAGCTCAGCCTCAAACTCACATCACAATCCTCCTGCCTCTGCCTCCCGAGTGCTGGGATTACAGGCGTGAGCCACCACGCCCGGCACTGTGGTATGTGGTACTGATTGCTGGTGGGTGTGGGTCTCCACACCCAGTATTGTTATGTGGTTACCGGGGAATCGAACCCGGGTCCTTGCGCTTGCAAGACAGGCGCCGGAACCACTGAGCTAACTCCCCGGCCCCCATCTTTTTGTAACTAGTAGCTCATTAAATCATGGTTTTCAATCAGCCTTGCTCCACGCGCCTCTTCAGTGCCGGTTTATGCTTCCTTCTATCCAACAAGCATTGTTTCTCCAACACCTGCTTGACTCAGAGTTGGTGCTGACCAATAAAACATATGTTCCAGGGTTTAGAGGTCTTATAGTTTCCACACTGTCCTTAAAAATCAGCTGCAGAGAAGTCTGAGCATACTTGATGTGAGACAATGTAATTTAGAACTCAAAACCACATGGATCTGACCCAACATCCACACAGCCAGCCAAACACAGCCAAAGACATCCTGCCTGCAGGACCAGAGGCGCGGCCGCCCCACACTCCCCAGAACTCAGGGGAATTAATACACCGTCGCTGGCCCAGGTTACTAAGCACTGGCACGTTCTGTCCCTCGGCAATGACATTGAAGCATAAGTGGGTTCTTGGAGGGTGATGCTGCCGAAACTGAAGTTTAAAATGTGCGGCATTAACAAGACCGGGCGGCATGCAGAGGGCAGCAGTTAAAGAGGAAGCTGCTTCTGGAGCCTGGAGGGACATTCCCTACTGGTATTGAGCGGTGGAGTAACTTACAAAATGGTAAGTTGGGAGACAGAAAATATACCTAATACACATGGTGGAGGTGGCGAATGATAAGCTATTGCAAAAGAGAAGAATTTAAAAAGAGGGCCGGGGATTTAGCTCAGTGGTTCAGGCACCTGTCTTGCACGTGTAAGGACCCAGGTTCGATCCCCGATAACCACATACAATACTGGGCGTGGAGACTCACACCCAGCAGCAATTAGTGCCACATACCACAGTGCCGGGCGTGGTGGCTCACGCCTGTAATCCCAGCACTCAGGAGGCAGAGGCAGGAGGATTGCTGTGATGTGAGTTGGAGGCTGAGCTCAGGGACAGCCTGAACTACAAAACAAGACCCTGTCTCAAAAAAAAAAAAAGAACTTAAAAAGAAACTTTTGTGTTTGTGGAGAGAATCTGAAGGAAAACTACTACCTGGGGCAGACTGCAGTTCAGAACACAACAGCAATGACTGACCTCAGGGGGGCAACCCTGACCTGCCAAAGACGGGGTCGTTTGAAAAGCTCCTTGGACAAAGGTGTACAAGGACAGTGGACTTGGCTGGCCGTACTAAACTGCTGGCATCGGATTAGAAAGACCAAGAAGAACCAGTCACCAGACGACTGAAGCTGTGTGACCGCCAGTGACTTCTCTGCGAGCTTTCAGAGCCCTTGTCTCCTCCTCCGGGAGGGGCTGTACAAGATGAAGAGCCAGCCTGCCAAGACAGATGCAGAGCTGGAGAGCCCCCAGTAGCCGAACCCTTTCCCGAAGTGGATCCAGTCTGCCAGGGCCAGGTCCGGTTCAGAAAACCTGATTAGAAGAACGGGGGCATGTAGCATTTCAGTGAGCCCGTGTCACTGACGATTTCGGTGTCTGTGTTCTGCTGGACCCTCACAGCCTTTGGAGGCACCCACCACTCCCTGATGAGAGCCAGCATCACCCTCCACTCAGGAAAGGTGATGCAGAAGTCTTTCCTTAGGTGGGAAGGGCAGTGCCCCAGATCTGCTCTTTCCCCTCCTGGCTCCAGCATGAGCACACGGGACGAGTCCCAGCCTAATTCAGCCATAGCATGTGGGACCGGAAACATCCACCACCTACCAACAGGAGCCCGGGGGCATCCCACAGGGCTAGACGTTCACAACACTAGAATATAAAATTGGGTAAGAAAGAGTTGATACAATGTGATATATACACACACCAAGACCCAAGATGGAGGTAATTATGATGTATTGTAAATGTAGACCAACAAATTTTTTAAACTTAAAAAGAGAAAGATATCAAATAATGCATTAAAATGAAAGCAGAAAGAGAGAGACTATTAACTAGAGGATACTCTGTGGGTGTACAGAATTACACTGATTCTTAGGATGCTTCTAGAGCCCTAGAGGTGATCTAACACTAAGCAAAGTCGAGTGTCTGACCATCCGCAGTGGAGGAAGGGACCGAAAGCCCGGCGGAGTAGACACGCTGGAAGGGGTCTGGTGTTTGAGGTCGGGAGATGCCACGGGGTCACGTGCCATGGAAGACCCAGAAGACGCCATTCACCCATCAGGGCCATCGGAGTGCACTGGCCACGACCACGGGCATTACTATGCCCTGCAGTGGCCTCCCCTGGGGTGAGGATGGCTCTGGAGAGTCAGTCATCATAGCGGGTGATGGCTGTGCCACCTTCCCCAGCCCCCTAGTACGAGAAGCTCAGCTAAACAGGCTCCGAAGTTCCACACGGCCTGTCACTTGATGGTGTGAATGGAAACGAACAGATCTGCTTCTGTAGAAACCTTGGACATCATCTCCTGATACCAACTTGCAAGAGACACTGAAGTGAGCTCTAGACCTTTGACTGGACCCTTTGATCTCGTGTGTAGACTCTTCCTCATCCAACTCTGCAGGTGGCCATTGAAAGCGAGTCTTGTAAATTCTTATACATCTGTTTCTCTAGTAAACACGGACCGATACAGTAACAGAACAGGGATGATCCATGGCAGTGCAAACAACTGACCCTGGCTATGGCCATGTGCCAACAACAGAAGCCAGGAGTCCGCTGGGGACAATCACCCTAAGGACCTACAAAAACAAAAGAGCAGTTGGGCCGGGGAGTTAGCTCAGTGGTTCCGGCGCCTATCTTGCAAATGCAAGGACCTGGGTTTGATCCCCACAGAACAATACTGGGCTTGGAGACTCACCCCAGCAGCAACCAGTACCATATAGCACAGTGCCAGGCATGCTGGCTCACGCCTGTAATCCCAGCACTTGGGAGACAGAGGCAGAAGGATTGCTGTGATTGAGTTTGAGGCTGAGCTCAGAGCCAGCCTGAACCACAAAGCGAGACCCTGTCTCAAAAAAAAAAAGAGCAATGAAGAGCCTTGACTTACAGGGAGTGAAGTTGGTTAATAGAACATGATTCCTCTGGACAAATAGATGGGGACCAACCAGAGCAGCTTGATAGAGATAATCAAAAGAATATAATAAGGAGCGAGCAGGGGGCTGACCACCGGGGCCCCAGAGAAGTCACAAAAACCTGACAGAGAAACTGGATGGCTGGGCACTGTGGGTAAGAATGTAAAATGGTACATCCAGGTAGAAAACAGTATG
Organism: Petromus typicus; assembly: GCA_004026965.1. Taxonomy (NCBI): domain Eukaryota; kingdom Metazoa; phylum Chordata; class Mammalia; order Rodentia; family Petromuridae; genus Petromus; species Petromus typicus. Next base: position 4,712 of record PVIR01029337.1, on the reverse strand, counting down.
AGGCTTCCTGAAAACTTAAGGAGAATCCTTTATGTCCCAGCAATATCACTTCTGCGCATAGACCCCAAAGAATTAAAAGCAAGACCTGTAAGAAATATCTGCACACTCACGTTCACGAGACCATTATCCATAAAGACAAAAGCTGGGAGTGGCTCAAGGATCCATTGATGGCGAACAGATGTTGTTCAGCCTCCTTAAAATAAGTTACTTCCTATGATACGGTTGAAATTTGAGGATATAGGCAAGGGATTTAGCTCAGTGGTTCCAGCACCTGCCTTGCAAGTTTAAGGTCCCAAGTTCAATCCCCAGTAACCACATCCACAATGCTGCGTGTGGTGACTCACTGCTGTGAGCACAGTGCTGGATAACCACATACTACGGTGCTGGGTGTGGTGACTCATGCCTGTAATCCCAGCACCTGGGAGGCAGAGGCAGGAGGATTGCTGTGAGTTCAAGTCTAGCCTGGGCTACAGAGTGAGCTCAGGGCCAGCCTGAGCTGGAGCTTGGAAAGCACGACTGTCTCAAAAAAAAAGAGAGAGACAGAGAGAGAAAGAAATTTGAGAATATTATGCTAGGTGAAGTATACCAGCTACAAAAAGACAAATACTGCATGATTGTATTTATAGAGGTATCTGTCATTATCAGACTCATAGGAATGGGAAGCCAAATGCATGGCAGTTGCCTGGGTTTGGGTGGGGATACGGAATAATATAGGCACCGAGTTCCAGCTTTGGAAAATAAAACGTTATGGGGCTCAGTTTACAGTGTTGTGAATATACATAACACTATTGAACTGTATGTGTAAAAGTTAATATAAATGTTATGTTTTCTTGCCTTAATTAAAATTCAATACATTTTCAAGCACTAAAAATAAAAAAAGCATGCTGTGATCCCTTGCCCATTTCCTAAATCGGAGAGTTTTTGAACCTGAAATCTATGGAGTGAGATGAGGAGCCACACTCCCCGGAGGAGAGAGCCCTCTGCTTCACAGGGAGGGAGTAGCCACTCCCTCAGGGACTGCGCTCAGGGTCCCCAGAGAGGCAGCACTTGGAAGACTCAGGGACATAGGGTCTGAAATGACACACATTCCGAGGCCCGAAGTACGGCAGTGGACCCATTAGCGAGGCGGGATTGGGGCCAGGAAAGGATCAGGTCCTGAGCAGGCCTTGTACCTGTGGCCCAGCTGCTCTGGAGGAGTCAGCCCCAGGGTTCAAGACCAGCCTCGGCAACACCAGAAACTGTCTCAAAACAAAAGAGTCCTGGGTTTGGATGGGGATAGGGAGTAATACAGGCAGTAATATATTGTTTTGTCTCAAAATAAATAGAGTCGCAGCCGCAGTTCAGCGTAGGAGAGACCATCGGATCCACGGGCTGCCTGAGTCTCTGCCCCAGCCCTGAATGAGTGTGAAGTCGATGAACTTGGCAGCTGGAGAAATCCCACAGGGGCTTCTGACAGGAGTTATTGAAGGAAGAAAGCTAGAGAGGAGGCTCTGAGAGTGTGCCCCTCTCTCTCCCGCCACACCCAGGCTAAGGTGGTAAATACAAAATAATATCCTATTTTAAAGGAAAGATGGAAATGAGTGTTCCCTTAAGGACCTCAGAGATGCACAACAGTTGTCTCTGTCTTCCTATTTGTCAGCCAACCCCGCAGAAAACCAGTGGATCCTGGAGAATGTGCGTGCCTGGTGCCACCCCGGCTAGAGCCCCAGCTGCAGTCGCTGTGGTGACGAGGGCTCACTGCTGGAGCGTGTACGTATAGCTCCCCAGACACGTATGGCCATCAGTCTGGTCACTGGGGTCTTTTTATCCCAACCGAGGAAGGGTTTTAGAATGAGCATCCACGCGGCCAGACAACAGGCTTCACAGAGTTTTCCTGCATGCCGCCAAGCTAGGTAACTCCAGCCTGCTTCGTGAAGAGTCCGAAAAGGCTTAGGCCACCTGGACCTCTGCAGAGCCGCACGATGGGCGACCCACTGCACCACGACGTTTTTCTGACTTCGAGAAGGAGCTGCAGGAGGTAGGACCGCTGAGACACACGCGCTTTAGAGCAGCCGGAAATGTAGAGTCTCCCGGACCCGCCCCCGGGAGAGCTGTGTGTGGCCCGAAAGGAAAACACACCGTCCTCCCTGCACAGAAGGAGCCGCGATACCGGCAGGGTCTCCTCGGGCTCGCCGGGCTACACAGGACGGGGACCGCTACTCCAAGCGAGGCCGAGTAGGTGTGGGGCTCCCAGACCCGCTGGGCACCTCGAGGCCCTCCTTCCCGCCAGCGAATGGCAAGCACAGCCCCACTGTGGACAGCAGGGTTGTCAGGGACGGCGAGCACTCGCGAATAAGGCCAGGCACGCCCTCATGGCCAGGACAGCGGACAGGGGACAGCGGTCCCCTCCTCCCCAGCAGAGCGGCAGGTGGGATTAGGAAAGGGTAATGAAGGAAGGAGCTCAGCCACCAGCTGCAGTTCCAAGAGGGACATAATAGCAGGAGCAGCCTGTGGTTACCCTGGCGACATCCCTTTTCTAACTTCCTCCAGGAACAGGGCCCACTGGAAACTCAGAAGAGCCAGCAGGTCCTGATGGGTCCACGTGGAACGACAGAGGGCGCCACCAGCGAGGCACTGCCCCCTCAGCTCTGTCTCCGAGGGTGCTGTGCCGTCCGCAAGGGGAGCAGTGGGCTGCCAGCCTCCAGCCTGGCGTCTGCCTGCCAGGCAGCCCCAGCGCAGGGCTCTTCTGGGAGACAACTTGGGGGATTCTGCGATTGCTTGTCCAAGCGTCGTAGTGCAGATCTAAAGTGTCCCCCAAGTCTCGTGTGTTTGGGTCACTGGGGACGTGTCCTGGAAGGGTGTGTCCTGTCCCACTGCCTCCTTCCTGCTTTGCTTCCTGGCTGCCAGGGCTGACACTTTCCTGGGCCAGCCCCTTCCGCCTGTGCCCTTCGGCCTTGGAGCCAGCCGCCTGGGCTAAGCCGTGAACCAAGCAGCCCTCTCCTCTCTCAAGTTGTGTGTCCAGCGGTGGGACAGTGACCAGACGCCAGATCTCTCGGTTCAGCCTGAGACTGCGGCTGCTTCTGCTTCCTCCTCACTTCCCTTTACAAGCCCTCCCTGCCCAGCGCTAACCCAGCGCTCAGCACCTGCCGCCCAGAGCCCAGGGGACCACCCTCCCCGCTCCCACCCTCAGCTCCATCCCTCAGCCAGGCTGGGCGTCTATATCTGGGGTGCAGCCTGGGCCCACTCCCCTCCTGGCCCTCCCCAGCTACGCGCGGGTTCTCCTGACCATGCCCTCTCTGCTCTCTCGCTGTTCCGCCACTGGAGGCTTTGTGATGTGACTCAAGACACTCGCCTACTTAGAACCACCCAAGCTGGAGATCACTCAGAATAAAAAGTCCGATCTGTTCTGGCACAGAAGGTCCTTCATCATCTGGAACCCCCTGTCCCTACGAAGACTTCCGCCTGTTCACAGCCCACTTCCGCCTCAGGGCCTTTGCCCTCACTGTCCCTTCTGTTGAAAGTATTTTTGTCCTCACACATAAAACCTTCACTCACAGGCTGGCCCTGCTGAGATTGCTTCTCTGACCACCCTGTCTCAGGAAGCTCCTCTTCCAATAGAATAGTTACCATCTCATTCTCTGCTTTCGTACAGTTACTGTAATCTAATTAGTCACCTCATTGGCCTTTTTATTATCTCTCTCCCTGAGTAAAATATAAGCCCCACAGAGGCAGGGCCTGACCTGTTTACTATAGTTCCGCCGCTCCCACAGGTAATAGAAGCTCAGTGATGACTTGTGTAAAGAATGACTGGTCTATCTTGCCAAAGCCATCCACATCCCTCCCCACCATTTAGTTCCAATGTAATGGTATTACAATGTTTTCCTGAGCCGAGTATAATGGTATATACTTGTAATTCCAGCATGCAGGAGGGTGAGGCATGAGGATCACCTCAAGTTTGAGACCAGCCTGGGCTACAAGTTAGTTCAAGACCAGCCTGGACTATATAGCAAGATCCTGTCTCAAAAAACAAACAAACAAAATGATCTTGATCCTTTAGTTTTAAATAGCATATTCTTATCATCATAGTAACTCCTCTATATTGTTTAATTTTTAATTTTTTATTAACCCTGTGAAGGAAATAAAACAGAATATTCCTAACTAAGGATTAAAAAAATCAAAGCTGAGAGAGGTAACCAAGCCCGAAAGTACCAGAACACAAGCATGAAAGTGGGTGTTGGAAGACACAGCGGTGCCTGCCCTTACCTCCCAGAGGTGAGGGGGGTTCTGCAGGGTGAGGGCCCCTCATCCCTGGGGGCTCCCTCCCTGCAGATGTAAGTCCAGTGTCCCGCATCTCCTCTGGTTTGATAATTCACTAGAATGAACTCAGAACTCAGGAAAGCAAAATAATTACAATTAAAGTTTTATTATAGCAAAAAGACCCAAATCAAAGCCTGTCAGAAGAAAACACTGCAAACTCTGGGAAGGGCAATGTAAAGCTTCCATCGCTGTCCTCCTGGCCTTGAGGGGGGCAAAGCCAAAGCGTCCTGCCCACCAGGACACTCACCCCAGCTTCCAGGCCGAGTCTCTGGGGGGATGAGGCCACATCCACCTCCCAGAGGCCCTTTAGTGTCCCCTCCTTGGGGAATGATGTGGTCAGTTGCAAAGCCCCACCGTAAGCCACGCTGCCCCGCCCCCTGCTGGCCAGACTCCTCAGGCGCACAGACCTTTCTTCA
>PVIR01029336.1:0-21055 GCA_004026965.1 Petromus typicus | reverse complement strand
CTATTCCTTTTTATTCTGATCCTATTTCAAGCATTCTCCAATGCATTCTTCTCACTTTCATTATTTCTTTTCAACATGACCCATGCTGCACACCACCTCCAGATTCACTCCTCTAAGACCAGAGTATTGGTATCTTCCTTATAACCAACAGCAAAAGTGTCTCAGAATTTATAGGACCATTGTGAATGGCTTAACCTAGTAATTAAAGCAGACTGTATTGTGTCACAGGCTACATTTCTTATACTTTCCTCTGGTCCTGTTATCAGATTATCTGTTCCAGAAAGGTCATACTTCCAGAACAACCACTAACTTTGCACTCCCCTAAAACAAGCCCACAAGAGAGCCCCATCCTACCTCACCTCATGTAGTCCCTGAAATACACCTCTTCCCTGGTTAGCAACCTATGACTGCTCAACGTTCAAGAGGTTTTTTTAAAAAAAATTTTTATTAGTACCTGTATGTCATGGGGAGCTGGTACATGTGCGCAACACATCTTAATTCTTTTTACATCTCCTCTTCCCCTCTCTGTATTTTTTGGTCTCCTTCCCATTTGTGTATCGTCTATCTCTAGTGTTTCCCAGTCACTTCAGTCCTGTGTGCTGAATGTACTCTGAACTTCCCTCCAGGACCCACACACCATGAAGTACTGTCCTGTCCATGAACACACAAAAGCCTTCTATGTCTACTGTATTTTTAATGATATGTCTGTGTTTTGTTTATCTGTCCATCTGTGTGCCTGTGTACATACTCATAAAAATCTCAGTTCACCTTGAAGAAGCTTGGAACAAAATGGCTTTCAATAAACAAAATAAAACAAAAATTCTCAGTGAAAGCCACAAACTTGTATCATGGCTGTCGACAGTCAAAAGGTGCAAAACAAAACCAAAATCTCCTAATAGTTTACTTTCCACGTGAAAGTGGGATCTTCTCTAGAGAATGATCAAGGATCAAACATATATAACAAAAACACACCAAATTAAAGGTGCTATTAAAAATGAGGATGTCAAAGACTGAAATTAGAATTGTATGTCTTAGCAAAAACCATTTCTATTCATAAGATAAAAGCCTTGACAAAGTAAAATGGGTTGTGGGCCAATGCAGGATTCGTTTGCTCTGAATCACAACAGTGCTCCTGCTCATTGTTTCACCTATAAGACAAGGTGAACATGTCAATCTCACATATCTCTAAGTACTCTGAAAATTTAAAAAAAAAAAAAAAAAAAAAAAAAAAAAAAGACTTAGAGGGCCAGTTTGATCTCTTTGTAGAATGGCTGACAGTAAGTGAAAGGGATCGATGCGGTAACTCATTTCAACTCTTAACAACTACAGCAGCAAGGAGCTTCTCTTGTTGGCTATGCCTTCTCCAAGACTCATGACTGAACTCATCACGGGACTGGCACTGGATCCAAGGTCATCTCATCCACTCTGCTTTTCAGCTAGATTGCCATTCTTAATATGTGACAGGGTTAAAAGGTCGACTTTCCCTCTTATTTCTACTCTCACCAGGAAGTGACATTTAATATCTTGATATGAATGGATATTTGACACACTTGTTAATTATAACCTCAATATTTCACAGAACCAAAACAAGCATTTGGAGGGGCCTCAGATATTATCAGGGGAGGAAAAAGCAAAGCATAAGTAAAGAACCAAGTTTTAGACAATGAAGTAAAGTTCTACATGAGACCCTCAACTCTCATAAATCTCTGTTGTGGCTACCTTGATATATATCTTTTCAGAGTAATCAAATTTAAGAAGTCAGTGAGAGTGATAGTAAAACTATGCTATCATAGGGTGCTAGGTAACCAAACTAAAACTAAAGTAAACAAACTCAGCAGACCTTACATATGCAAGCTAGTAAGGTCCCATAAATCACTGTGGTTGGTATCAGGATTTCAAAGGCACACTCTGTGAGCTTTCTCCTAGACCTGTTGATTCAAGCTCTCATTGCATTGGGTTACCTATATGGCAGCATATAATGTTGACCTTTAAGTTCAAAAATAGTTCCAGTCCTCATCCCTACTAAAGATAGGCTGTAGTGCCCACCACGTGCTTATAGTACAACTCATCCTTTACGTAAGTTCTCATTTAATTTTCACGACAGCCCTGAAAAGTAGATTATGTTAGTCTTGATTTACAGAGAAAACAGAACTCAGAGAAACTGCAGTAATTTTACTGTCCAAGGTCATAACTTATGTGTGGTAGATCTGTACCCAGAAGAATTGCTAAGGTCGTCCAAATTTGGGAGATTTAGCCAGACCGAAAGGAAGTTCATTTTCTCACTGTCTGTGTGCTTCAATTTTACACTCTAGTACCTAAATGTAAGTTACAATACTTTAAAGTGAACCAGCCTATGCTTACGTAGACACTGACAGCTTTCACCCCACTATAGTCTACACTTGTGGTCCCATGCCCTATTCCTCGCTCCCAGGCAGGAGCTCCCAGGGAATACCCAGCATTTGGATTTAGCAACCCACCTATGCTGCTACTGGGCCAGGACTCAAGGAGGCAGCAGGTGAAGGAGATGATGCCAGCTATGAGTGCTAAGTGAGACTCAAACTTTGCGAAGTACACTAGGTCCATAAATCTCTCTTCTAGGCACCTCTGCTCCCTCCCCCATCACCACTGCTGACCATTCTCTCTTAAATATTCATACCCTCTGGCTGACCAGTTCAGTTTCTTTTTATTCTTCAGTGCTGTCTCAAAGGTTCACAACAACCACACTACACCATGCAAATACTGAGGTAGAAGGACAGTAGGAACACAAATTGCCCTGGCCAAGGTGGTCTCTGACGTGGGTGGTCTGGACAGATACTCTGCTTTCTACTACCCTCCTACTCCTCATTTAACACTACTGAAAATGTTTTTTCTCACTATCTTTGCTTCAATTTTCATTACTCACCCTATTCACCAATGTTTCTCCCCTTTCCATTCTGGCCTGAGACATCTGTCCAATCTAGCCTTCAAGTCTTAAAGGATTAACAAACATACCAAGAAACTACAAATTCAAAGCTCTAAAATTTAGATAAAACATCAGGAAACAGGAAGATAGGAAGTCAACCCAGGCTTCAAAGATGATGTGGTTAGCAGAGCTATCAAGAAGCCAGAACTAAAGAAACAAAACAAAACAAAATACCACGATTGTTAAAATCAAACCAATCAGGCATGGGAGTTACCGGCTAGCTAAAACCCCAGGCAGATACTTTCTCAGATGATAAGGGCCACACATCAGGTATCAAGGGACAAATGCAAGCAGAACAGTCACTAATACACGTATAATTATCTTTACTTTGTTACTACAGTAAAAATCACAATCCAAGGTGTAGACTAAGATGAGCTGTGTCAAAGAGGGGGTGAAGAGGTGAAGAGGGGGCAGGTGCACATGAAACTCTGCTTCTCCATGAGATGACACCACGAGGTGGGGCCTCTACTCCATCGACACCACAAAAGCTGTGCACCTTCATTTTTGGTTGGATTACCCTGGTGTTACTGTCCCTGACTTTCCCCCTTGTGCTTGAGCACAGAATAAAAAGCTTTGTTCTTGGGCCAAGGTGCTTTTGTCTAATTCTTCAGGCAGAGAGCAAAAGAGCTAAGTCATTAACATCCTTACTGGGAAAAAAGACTTCCAAGGCAACATAATAGTAACAACAGTCTTTTTTGGTAAAAAAATGATTATATCTTCCCTGAATTTATTATGTACCTTCTCAATGTGCTGGTGCCCTGGTGCTCTCCTCCTCCTCAATAAGGTTTCATCCCACTCTCTCCAAACCTTTTGCCAGCATCGCCTCTCATATCTGCTTTGGTCACTTGGTCTCCTTATAACACCAGTACCTTTTGCTTGATACCAGTGCTCTGTAACTACCTATCCTCACAGTGGCTCCACCGAAATACACTGCTCACCATCACGCTCTTCATGAAGCTGTGGCCATCTGAGCTTTGCTCTCATCCAACAGGTCTAAGAAGGCAGGAGGCAGACTATAGGATTCCCCAGTAGGAATTATATTTTGCTGAAACCACTCCTATCTTGGAATCTAGCACTCTCTAAAAAGATCATTTAAAAAAATATAAATATGTCCTTAAAATGAAGCCTGAAAACAAACACTTGTTCTTCTATTTTCCCACCTTTCCCCAGTGCTACAGAGAGAAAAATTGTCATTGTTTATTCCAAAAGAAGCACATGTGCCAGGTGTGATGGCTCAGACCTGTAATTCCAGCCCTTGGAAGGCTGCACACAGAAGGACAGCCATGAGTTCAAGGCCAGACTGGACTACATGGTGAGTTCAAAGCCAAGTTGAACTACATAGTGAGACTTTATCTCAAAAAAATAAAATAGTAATAATAAAAAAGAAAAAGCACATGAGTCTTGGACAAGTACACTTAAGCCTTAATTTTTCATCTTTCAAAATTGTTTTGACATGTGGTATAGTGTTTCCAGAACTAAATTCGAAGTTCAAAGTTTGATAAAATATATAAAAGCATCTTACATTACGTGAGGCATGTATTAGAGTTTTCTGACCAGCTGTAGTCAAAGATTGTTCACATATACTAAAGAGATAATAATGTGTGATAGTTAGGCTAAAGATTAAAAGTAATTAAGTTTTCCAGTGAATCTGACTTTTCAAATAAAAGTTTCTATACATTTAGATTCAGTCCGTAACAACATAAGCTCATTGTCTGTCTTTTCTTCTACATGCCCTTTAATCATTTTTCCCTACAACTTATTCTAGGTCAACGGTGGCAAATCTACAGCACACGTGCTGCAGCTGTTGTTCTGTATCACTGAAAGCTCTAAAAGGTCTGCAGCCATCACTCTTCTAGGGTAGCACTTTATCTTGTTATCTTGTCTTTAACTCTAGAAAGAAACATTAAGATTTAGACCCAAACATTATCTTCTAGGAGAAATTAATCTAATCTTTTCCTTGTGTAGAGAAATCAGTTGATCTTCAGCCAAAGATTTATGAATTATTAAAATCCACTGATCATTTATCTTTACAAATCTAAAGCCACACTGAAAAGACAAGAGTAAGAAAACAAACAGTGGAAATTAAAATATATACCAAAGAAAATAGTAATTAGTTTCATTCTTATCAGATCATATTGCTAAAATTAACTCAAAATAGTCACAAACAAAAAAAGAGAATAGGTCATTAAGAGAAAAAAGGAAAAAAAAAACTAGCCAAAAAATATTCACTGAACATCTAATCTATTAAAGACACTGAAATTTATCTTAATTTTTGTATACTGCTTTACCAAAATCATAGATTTGGTCATTGTTCTCAGTCTTTCATCTCTTTTGTGAAATGGGGCTTTTCTGCAAATAGTGAAATGACACAGATATTTATTTAAATCATCCATCTCTTTTATCAAAAACTATGAATAGTCTTTCAAACTGGGAATGTATTCTTTTTCTAAAGTCTTGTGAGAAGGCCCACTGTTAAAGTTGCAGTTCATGAAAACTTTCCTGAAGCATGAAAAAACAAAAAAACAAAACAAAACAACAACAAAAAAAACCCCACCCAAATAGAGAAAATCTTCCTTGGTCAAAGAAACTATTTCTTTTCTAAACCATGGATTTGACATAAAAGCATAAACAACAGGTTACCTTACTAGAAATGTTCTTTTATTTGTAATTCTGTATGACATTGTAATTTATATTTTTTAAAAGACAAATGATCTTTTTGTGTGTTTTTCCTCTTCTAATTTCCTACTGTACTAAACCTTCTTTAATGAGTCTGAATTGAAATGATCAGGTAAAATTAAAGACAGAAGAAGAAAAGGAAAATACTTTGATACACTCTCAAAATATTTGAAAGAATATTTCTTTAAAGATGTATTTACTCACATTTGCCTAAAACAGAAACAAAACAACAAAACTATGACTATATTCAGAGGGAACAGCCTTGAAATCAGCCAGTTATTAGCTGAAATGGAGAAGGCAATGTATGGCCTGAATGTACTTCAATATGGCAGCCTCCTCTTTGCCTGGTTTCTATGGACACATCCCTGTCATGCCTCCTACTTTCTACTCTCCAGACCTGTTTATGACAGGCTGAGGTGTTTCCTATTATGGTGTCTGTATCTGCACAGCACACAAACTGCCAGGAGGAAGAGCCAGAGGCTGCCACCATAGGGATTACAGTGCAGCAGACCTGAGATGCTGTTGAGAACACAAGCACACCCTGGGCAAAACTCCAGAGTGCTTGCTAACAGCTGGCAAAAGCCAACATGCATAGCCTCTTTTCCCAGGCCGGCAGAGAACACATTCAGATAGGTCATTTTCAAACTGATAAGATGTTACGACTAAAATAGGTATAAAAGAAAACAGTTTATGGCTACGTAGCTTTGATGCTTTTTGCCTGTGGACTATAAATTTAAGTAAAATGAGACTAACCTTCCATATATTGTGACAAAATTTCTGAGATGAATATCCATAAACAGAACTGAGATTCTAAGTGAGAAATACCCAGGACACTTATTAATGGAACAGAAACAATTTCTTCACAAGGAGGATTTATAATGCTTCAATTCTCAGTGCAAAGCAAGAAATGGAATTGACATCAACCAAAGTCATATACACTATGACTAATTTATGTGAACACCTACAAAATGTGACATTGATATTCATGGGGTTTGGGCTAAAAGTAGTATAGAAAGCCTGCTCTGTGGAGTAAAACAAAAACTACAGTCCTAAGTAAGACAATCACAAACAAAATTCTGTGAAAGTCAAAAGAGAAAGATTTACTATACATTCAACAGAGGTAAGTTTAGGGAAACAGAAGACAAAATCAGTTTCACAGAGGAGGCTGACAGGCTTCAGTGTATAGTTAAATTTTTTTTTTTTTTTTTTTTGAGACAAGGTCTTGCTTTGTAGTTCAGGCTGCTCATTAACTCAACCTCAAACTCAGCAATCCTCCTGTTTCTGCCTCGTAAGTGCAGGGATTATAGGCCTGTGCCACAACGCCTAGCACTGTGACATGTTGTACTGATTGCCGATGGGCATGAGTCACCACACTCAGCACTGTTGTATGTGGTTACCGAGGATCCAACCTGGCACTTGCACTTGCAAGGCAGGTGCCGGAACCACTGAGCCAAATCCCTGGCCCTAAAAATGTTTTTAACATAAACGCCATGTTTTAGAATAGTGTAAAGCTTATAGATAACTGGTGAATAGAGTATGGAGAGTTCCCATGCCGTCTACACCCAAGTTTCCAGTTATTAACATTTAATATTAGTAAGGCATGTCTGTCACACTGTTGAGCTGATATGGATGCATTATTAACTAACGTCCATACTATGTGCAGATCTCCTTAGCTTACATCTAATGAATGTTCTTTTTCTGTTCCAGGATTATATTTACTTGTCATGTCTTCTCAGGTTCCTCTTGGCTGAGTTCCATAGACTAACCTTGACAATTTGGAGAGATTCTGGTCAAATATATGGTGACATATCCAGTCCCTCAACTGGGATTTATCTGACATGTTTCTTACTAGAATGAAGTTATAGTAGGAAAAATTCACAGATACAAAATGCTATTTTAATCAGATCATATAAAGAGTACACACCTGCCAACATAATTTACCACTGTAACAGTTGATCTTGATAACCTGGATGAGGTAGTATTCATCAGGTTTCTCACTGCAAAGCTACTTTTCCCTCCATTTTTACTACTATACTACTGGGAGAAGTCAATACGCAGAGCCCACATGTACAGAGCGATGGGCTATATTCTTCCTCTTTCTAGGGAGAATATCTATGCAAGTTATTAAGAATTCTACACATGAGATATGTCTATTCTTCCCCATTTAATTATTTATTCAATTATTTATATCACTATGGACTCCTTTATATTTGTTTTGAAAATAATCTACTCTTCCATCATTTTTGGTCAAATTGTCCAAGCTCTGGCCACAGGGAGCCCCTTCAGTTTGCTCCTGCATCCTTCTTATACGTGTCTGTCGGGGCATTTTGTTTGATCATGTCCTTACTTTCTGGTATTACAAGATGCTCCAGGTTCATCTTGGTATTTCCTATGTTAATCCCTAGAACCAGCTATTTCTCCAACACTATCTAGTTCCTTTTACTGGACAGTGCCATTAGAAAAACTAAATGTGGGTACCAGTGTGCTGGTAGGATATGATTGCTTTGAGGCCCTATCAGCTGTCAGAACAAGGAAATACCTGTAGTACACAAGATATTTAAAATGTTGAAAGGTAGAATAGAAGACTATATTCTTTTTTTTTTTTTTTTTTTTTGGTTTTTATGAGATAGGGTCTCGCTTTGTGGTTCAGGCTGGCTCTGTGCTCAGCCTCAAACTCACATCACAGCAATCTTCCTGCCTCTGCCTCCCAAATGCTGGGATTATAGGCATGAGCCACCATGCCTGGAACTGTGGTATGTGGTACTGGTTGTTGCTGGACATAAGTCTCCACACCCAGTATGGTATGTGGTTACCAGGGATCGAACCCAAGTTTTTGCGCTTGCAAGACAGGCGCCGGAACCAATCAGCTAACTCCCCAGCCCAAGAAGACTATATTATTAATATGTTTTTCTTAACAGTAAATATTAATAAGGGATTTTGTGCCTGGGTTACTTTCATTCTCAGTGGGAGGAATAACAGATACACTCATTTATGAAAAAAGTTGGCTAGACTATTCTTTCCACTGTTGTACACATTTCTGCTAGAAAAACCTCAGAGAACTTTAAATAACCAGATAAAAAGTCAAGACAGTTTGATGGGCTATGTTGTAAAATTACACAAAGGAAAAAAAAGATCAACTCAAAAAACAGAAATAGACTAAAAACCATACAAAACAAATGCAATGGAAAAGCCACTGAGCGCAGATGCAGAAGACCATACACAATAGCCTCTTCTGGTTAGTTGACATCATTCAACCACCATTAGAAGCTCACTCATCAAGACAGGGCTCTAGATGGAAACCAAAGTCCTCTCTAACCCGCCCTCCCTGAAATATCAAAAGAAATATTAACCATACTTTAAAGGATGCAGATATATGACATACTGGCAACTACTGTGTTTCAACCTTCATAATTTTCTCTTTTTAATTCATCAAATCACCTTACCAACTATTTACCAAACAGCATTTCCCTGAAAATAAGACCTACCTAGAAAAGAAACTTCAGCTATAATTAATAGCTGCTTGTTATCATGGTGATGGCCAATGGTCTGCAGATTATATCTCACTATTTATTCTCTTGGTTGGTGGCTGCTCTGTAATGGAAGGTAGGGCAGGGACAGGCTGTTATGTTTTCTTTTTCTTTAGTTTTTGAGACAATGTCTTGCTTTGTTGTTCTGGCTGGTCCTGAGCTCACCTTTGAACTCACAGCAATCCTCCTGCCTCTGCCTCCTGAGTGCAGAGATTATAGGTGTGAGCCACCATGCCTGGCACTGTGGTATGTGGTACTGATTGCCAGTGGGCATGAGTCACCGCATCCAGCATTGTTGTATGTGGTTACCAGGGACGAACCCTGGCCCTTGCACTTACTAGGCAGGTGCTGGAACCACTGAGCTAAATCCCTGGCCCATAAGTCTTGTTTTGGGGGAAACAAGGAATAGGTGAAGAAGCTGAAGCACAGAGGTAAAGTGGTCCAGTTTACATCTAGTAAAAGGCAGAAGGTGAATTTAAATCAGGCAACCTTGCTCAAGATGTGTGCTCTAAATCCACAGACCAGGGCCAGGGAGTTAGCTCAGTGGTTCTAGCACCTGTCTTGCAAGCGCAAGGGCCGGGGTTGGATTCCCCAGCAACCACATACAATACTGGGCGTGGGGACTCACACCCAGCAGCACTCATACCACAGTGCCGGGCGGGGCATGGTGGCTCGCGTCTGTATTCCCAGCACTCAGGAGGCAGAGGCAGGAGGATTGCTGTGATGTGAGTTTGAGGCTGAGCTCGAGGCCAGCCTGAACTACAAAGCTAGACCCTGTTTCAAACAAACAAACAAAAAATTTAAATTAAAAAAAAAAAAAATCCACACACCATCCTGCCTGAGGAATGGCTACCTGGTGAACAAAGGAAATTTGCTAAGGAAATTTGCCATTTTTCTCCTCTAATATAGAATTCTCATTGGTAGAGAGAGGAGAGACAGAAAACTCTTAGCTTTTTTAAACAAAACATATCTTTCTAACCAAAAATGACCATACTGTCTGCTGATTTAGATGATTATGTTCAAAGTATGTCCAGTGCCCTTTTATGATAAGCAGTTTGCTTGCATGTGGGCTACAAATGTTTTTCCATTTGTCATATATTAAATTCAACATGTTTTAGAAAAAATACAAGTAAAATTTCAATCCCATGATTTCACATGTATCATTTTTAAAGGTAAGGCATTTGAATGAGTATTTTCATTTCAAAATAAATTACTCTAAAACCTTTAACATATACTAGCAAACATTAATTTTCAC
The DNA here is from genome assembly GCA_004026965.1 of Petromus typicus. Lineage (NCBI taxonomy): Eukaryota > Metazoa > Chordata > Mammalia > Rodentia > Petromuridae > Petromus > Petromus typicus. The sequence goes on along the minus strand of PVIR01029336.1, from coordinate 10,635 downwards.
AGCAATTCCAAAGTTTGAGCAACACTAATTTAGACAATAATTTAGATGAATTTAGAGTAGAACAGAAATTAGAACTATTATGTTCTTATACTGGAAGGAGTACAGGATTTCTATGTATAGTTCAGACAGGTGAACAAATAAAATTTATGGAACACCCACAACGTGTTCAGTACCAAATGAGTTCTGAATACATTACAGCTAATGTTCTCAAATAGGTTCAGAGAGGTGAAGCATTTTGAGCACCAAAGAAGGCATATTGCCCAAAATATCAGCTATGAGAAGAAGATAGCAGAATTTGAAACCTAAATTCAACTGACATGCAAAAAAAAAACAACACAAAAAAAAACTTTTGTTTTTTCCATTCTGCAAAGCTACCATAAGTATCACTGGCCAATACTTTAGCTACAAGAGTAAATATCACTCATCCTTGTTACACAGGAAAACAATTTCTTTTAGGTGTATTTATTTTTTTTAATTTTGAATCTTTATTGGTACATTATATATACACATCATGACCACATTCAACATTCAGAATTTGTACCAGTATATGACACAACTTAATTCTCATTTTTTCCTATTCCTCTATGGGAAAACAATTTTTTAAAGCTCAGAATACTAAACAAAAATAACATAAAAAATATATTTTATTAAAAATAAAATATTCTCTAATATTATAAACATTATTATAGCTGATAATCCAATTTAACTTCCTGATGAATACAGAACAACAGCTTGTGGTTGAAACAAGTATTAATACATAGTTAATAAAAGAACATATCTCCCAAGTTAGTGAGAATATTAAAATAAAAGCCTGCCCATCTTTCATTTTCTAGGAAGAGCTCAGACTATTCAGGACAACTGTCATAAAAGTGTCAGATACATAACAGGTCTCAGCAATGTATAGTGTTAAAAACAAACTGTTTCCTTTTGCTTAACAAGAAAAAAATCAAACTGCGTATTTTATTGAGTAACTGAACAATATGACATAAATCACACTTCACATTCTTACATATTTCCATCTTAAGCAGCAGCTATGATCTAGGTGACTATCACAGAAACCTTCCTGAACTGAACCAAAGCATTATCTATTATCTTGCTGTGTATTGGGGGGAGGATTTGTTTCTTCTATTTGTAACAATGATAATTATTTTATCATAGCTAAGCCTTAAATTCTGAAATTTTTAATGAGAACTGGTTCATAATGCTTTTGAACAGAACTTACCATTTTCTCATAAATTAACACATAATAACTGAAAACAATTTGGCTAGTAATGATTGATTAATCATAGTAATAATGATTAATGATAAAATTGAGAAGTTTTAGGTAATTAAATGTTAGGGAAAGATATTTAGGCATCCTGACACTGAGTACTGATGGAAGAACTTAGCTGACAGCAGTGAAGACAATGCTGTTTACTCTTATATCTTGTTGAGGTAAAGGCAAGGCCTTACTATTCAATGAAACAATTTTCATTAAAGGAATTTCCCTTTTTCTAGTATTAATGGCAAAGAAAGCACTGTTTTTTAATGGTACTTACAAAAACAAGGACTTTATTCCTTCATAATCACTTTAAAGCACTATACGTAAGCGTTATAAATCTCCAAATCTAGCTTTATTATCTAGATGAAAGAGGAGATACCAACTCAAAACATCAAAAAGTTTAGTTTCTATAATTATAGAAGACATTTTCTTTTAAAACTTAAAAATTTGTCTTTGGTGCATTAACAATTCTGTATACTTTAAATAATGTGTTTTAATATTTTAAAACAACTGTTGCGATTTTCATTATATAAGTTATGTTTCCCTCCTTCTTTGTGAAGTTTTCAACATTTGCTTCTATTATGAATTATCTCGTACTTGCACAGAGCTACAACACCTTAATACTAAGCCACTTCTACGAACATCCCATACTCCTTCATGTGTCCCGCTAGGCAGGAGAAAAAATTATCAGCATCACAGAAAGTGCTAGTCTGTAGTATGCACTGACAATCACAGGACAGCAGGGGGAGCAGCCAGAAAGCACCTGAGGGAGCAAGTTAATTTATAGGCAACAGAAATGATAGTTTCCAGTAATGCCACACCTTCAGAATTAGAGGAGAAACAATATACACTTTTTGTAGTCTTATGTTTTACGGAGAATTCATAATGATTTTGTTTTCTCCTTCAAACATCACTGCACTTACAAAGGTCTGGAGAAATGTGTGGTAGGATTTAATTACAGGGTTCCAGAGCATGGAGTCTTTGAAAGACCTAGGTCCGGACCCGCTGTCCTGCCCACCTAACCATTCTCTCCCACCTTCATATACTTTGCATGACAAAAAAGTGAAAACACGATCAAACCACTCTGCGTTAAAAAGTACTTTACTAATATAAGGATGAAAAAATGCCCAATGACCTAAATGATATTGTACAGATTCTAAAGATTAAGAAGCACTATCTTTTCACTTTTACAGTAAAATTTAAAAAATGCATTTAGTTGTTCTGCCTGGAATTCTAAATTTAAGGAATTTTAGGTAAATTTAAGAAAATACCAAACTTCAAAATGTTCTATCAGGTATATAAGTTAGGCAAAGATAGTAATCTAAGAATTAATTACAATACTCACAAAACTTCAAATGTCTATCATAAATTATATCCGAGTAGTAAAAACAAAAAAAAATCCAACTAAAGGCAATCAATAAAATCACCTAAACCCCAAATAACAAAGGTACAGTGTGTTTTGTCAGACAGTTTTAGCTAGCTTTTTCATACACATTTTTCTGAACTCTCACATTAACCTTATATCCATACATTAACAAGAAAACTGAAGCTAAAAATATTTGAACCATGTTTTTTAATGTAACAGCTAGGAACAAATGGAGCAAAACCATGATTGAATGAACTTCCAGGTCAGCCTGTCTCCAAAGCTTTACGACCTCACTAAAACTGCTCTCAATTGTGGCAATGAGGTTCCAAAGGAAATCTAAACAATTCTCAGGCAGATTAATATGCTTACTGGGGGTAAATGCTGCAGATTTAATCACTCAAATTAAATAGCATCTGGAATCTCTTATCCTGGTTGGTACAAGCATCCTACATGTGCTTCAGCTAACCCTGCCTTAGCCAAGACTTTAATAATTTTTCTGCCTCTGTACCATCCATAAGCATTAGGTATAGTATGATATCAATACAGAAACTATAGCTTGCTGTTATTAGCATCATTTTTAAACTATTATTTTGGATTCCCTTTATCAAGATTTTTTAAAAAAATTATGTTAATTCAATTTGTTAAATGAATTTAGGGAATCAATTTCCTTCTCTTTACTCAAACCCATTTCAATAAAAAATATTTTCTACTATTACCTAAAGATCCACATTCCTTATTAATATTACTAATAGGCTTTTTAATCTGTTAGGAATATAATGTTTAAAACCCCAAGAGAAATGAAAACAGCAAAGTATACTAATTTTTCAAAGGCAAAACCAGAATTAACTGAAAACACTGTCAGTGAGTGGCAATAAGATTAATAACCAAGAAACCGACCCAATTTTTCAGATTTATTCAATCATACTAAGGAGAGATTAACAACTGAGCCCACATGTGAAACAAACTGTGTGTATTCCCAGTCCCAGCAGAAGCCAGACTGCTACTCAGAGACCTTCGGATCAGCTGCTCTAACTCGGTTTGTAGCTCCTGTGGATGTGGCTTATCTGTACCCTTGTTATCAAGCACAAGGGTAACTGTACAACCTTCACCAAGAGGTTTCTTCTTTGTAGGCTAATTCTTCCTCCTCTATAAAAATGTCAGGGGAGCACAACACTAATTTAGAAATGAATGAATTTTAAAAGAAATGAATAGCTGACATGTTTTTAAGTTTTATAGCAGTAGTTCCAGCTCTTCTCAAAAGTGTCAGGTCAATAATCTTTCAGCCACAAGACAGAAACAAAGCTAGAATGACTGTATATTGAAAAAAAATATTTCTCACTCTACCTATTCCCCTCAGTCAAATAAACTCATTTTTCCTACGAACGCTGTGAATTAGTAACTCAAGTTTTAATTTGGAAGCCTACACAATGAAGACTTAAAAGAAAAAGTCCCCTCACTTATTTGGTGCTTGTGAAAGAAAGATATGATTCTGAGGAATTACTGTGACCTAAGCATTTCTATTCTGAAGCATAGTTCAGCTACTCGCAGGTGGAGTCATTTAACAACACTGTTACTAAGCACGCAGATTTGGGGAAGTAACTGTTGCAGCTGGGGTGCGTTTCACTAAAAGTATTGTCAACTCACCTTGAAAACAAATGTGTATATCTTACTACATGCCTTCAGAGTAGAGTCTGCTCTGCCTTTTCCTCTAAAGAATCAACCAGACAACTGAGAACTCGGGCCTTCTGAGGACCAGTTCCATTTAGTATTTGGGACAGTGGAGATAGTGGCATTTGTCTACTGCGATTATGAATCAAAATCTGAAAAATGACTTAATTTTATAAAAATATCAGTATGAGTAAAATGAACACAAGACCTAATGCTCAGAAGAAGAGTCCCAGTAAGAAAGCAAAAACCCATCATAATAAGGAGGAATCATGCCAAATTTAGGAATGAACTCCAAATAACAAAAACAATACAAAACAAGCCTCAGGACTTTGATCATCAGTAGGCACTTGGGTAGGTCAATGAGCACATGGGTGGGTTAGTTAACTTGCAGGGAACTCCTTTTATTTATCAGAAGCCAACTTTTCATTTAAATAACAATGCTACCTATATAAGCAATGATAACAGAAATGATAAGAAAACAGCTCAATGCAGTGGCTTTTCTGTAAAAACTGCATGAGAACAAAACAAGTGAGATAAAAATTATGGCAAGCACACAAAGTATCACTCCTTGAAAGACATGTACACATCAACAGCACAATGGCATAACCTTGTTGACCTTGCAAAGAGCCCCAGATACAGTAGTATCTTTTACAGGCAACTATGACCATCAAACAACATAATCAGGCCGAATCCCTCAACCATCTGCCTCCAACATGGTCATGCTTCTTTTCCTGTCCTCAGCCAGTCACTCATTAAAAACACGCAAACATCAATTACTTCATTGCATAACCAAAACCGAAAAGAAGAACTCCAAGAAAGAGAACAGAAGACAGTACCTTGCCTTCCAGGCTACTTCAAAGCGGCCTCAAACTGAAGGCTGTTTCTCCGTCCCCCAAACCCCCAGGCCAGCACTCGGCACACATGGCACAAATGCCCCGCTGAAGCCTCATGGTAACTAAATGACCTCAGCCTCTGGGCTGGTTCTCAGTTTCTGAAGGAAACAAAGCTAATGATCCCAAGGAACCTTCCAACTTCGTTACTGTTCGCGTGGACGACTGATATATAAAAGCTCAGTTCTCGCAGGCCACCTGGACAACGGGATAAATGTGAGAAAAGGTCCCAAGTTCAGTAAACTCTTCTGAGTTGGAAGGCACGAGTAGGTGGTGGCCTCTAAGTGACTTCACTGACACGCAGCACCTCTTATTTCCAGCCAGGAATCCCAAGAATACCTATAAATATGCACTGCCAACCGACCCTACTGGATTTCTGCTGCAAGGGCAAAGTGTCACTTAGCAGGCCTGTGTCTTGGGGCTATTCGATCAAACTATGTCAAAGTTGCTTTTGCAAAAGGTTTGATTTATCTATAGCGAGTGGAAGAGAGAAGGAAGGTACGGAAACAGGAGCCTCCTTCCAAGGGAACAGAACTGCTAACATGCAGTAAATGTGACGAGTACCTCTGGGTATTTCCCGGGCCACTGAGCCTGGTGCTTCCCTGGCGTGGTAGGGAGCAGCCTAAGGCCTTGGTGACAGCACCCCCAGGGCTTACCTTGTTCGAGGCCATCTCACTGACGGAGTGCCTGGTCTGCAAGGTCTCTAGCTGGTCCAGACACCAGTCCAGCTCCTCCAGGGTCTCGCTGGCCAGTTTCTGGTAGGCCTCCTCTGCGAAGAGACAGGGAAAGGGGGGCTCAGTTCTCAAGCGCTTCACGGGGCCGCTAGCGAGTTCAAAAGGGGCCATTCTGCCGTACCCCGCCATGCTCGGGTGCCCGGTGCCCGCACATGAGGGCTGCTCCTTCATATTGCCCAGCCCGGCGGCGCGACGGGGGCTGAGGCTGTGCTCGCGGGGCAGCCGGCGTCGGGGACGTGCAGCGTATCCAGCTTGGCGTCCAAGCTCGGCCTCCCGGAGGGCGCTCGAAGTGCGCCGAGCCAACTTTCCGGGCGGAAAGAGCGCGGTGTGACTTTGGGGCGGCGCGGCGGGTCGGAGTCCTCGTCCGGACGCCCGCCCGGAGGATGCGCCCGCGGGCGGCGCGTACTCCCGGCCGGTGCTCAGCTCCGCGGCCCCGCGCCCGCCCGCCCGCCGCGCCTCCTGCAGGGCGCTCGAAGCGAATGAATCAGCCGCGGCGAGTGCGCGGCCACCACGTTTCCTGTTTTCTTTCTCAAGTCCTCGGGCGGCGGGCGCCGCGCGGCCCCCTAGCCCGCTTTCCGGGAACACTCCTCCTCACGCCCGCGGCGGCCGAAGCGCGGCTGGCTCCTCCTCAACTCGCTCGCGCGGCCTGCGCGCGCCCCGTGCCGCGTCCTTCCCGCGGCATCACCCCGAGCGGCCCGGCGGGCGGGCGGGCGCCGGCACTTTGAAGCGCAGCCGTAGGGCGCGGGCGCTCGCGAGCGTCTTGAAGGGCCGACTGGGCCGTCTGCGGAGAGCTGCGGAAAACCCGGCGTGGAGCGCCCTCCGCCCGCCGCCCGCCGCCCGCCGCCCGGGGTCGCGCCCGCCGCCGGGCTCCGACGGACCCCTCGCGCAGGCGCGTGCGGCGCGCACCTGCCCGGGACCCCGCGTCCACCGCCAGGCTGGTGCAATAGGGTTACCCGGGCCCCTCGCACTGTCTCTGAGGGATGGATGACGTTGGATATCTGAGGGTTCCTTTCGGAGGGTCTGGGACTGACTTTTTTACAGGAGGCAGAGTGTGGGAATAAGGCATTTCTATTAAAAGTAGATTCATTTCATACCCAGCCCAGGCCCTAGGATCCAGACTTCTCAATTTTGGGGTGGTCAGCAACAAACAAACAAAACATTGTGTTATGGGATCAGGACACCTTGGCTGATAAGGTGTTTTCCTGGTGAGAATGATCCAAAAGTTGTCTTAAAAGAGCATCGGCGTGAATGAACCTCTAGGGAAGGAAAGTTTAGCCCTGACCTGCATACGTGCTTCCTTGTGAAATTGCCTACTACTAGGATGGTCTTGTGATGCCAGGGACGCAAGTTTGGTAGGGTGTTTCATCCATCACGTACCAATAAATGAAAACACAGAAAAACAAAAAGACCGTATCCAAAGGTGCAGGGAAGCCACTTCAACTTTTAAAAAGCTGCACAAAAGGACCAGCAACACTCTCCCGACACTGATCAATTCTGGAGAATTGTAGAATGTTAGGGATGAGCAAACCATTCACAGATGGAGAAATCATAACTCCCAAGAGCCCATCTTACAAAACTTTATCGTTGTCAATTCAGAAAGACATGGGGAAGCTTACAGGAAGTGAGATCCTTTTTTGATCTTCCAATCTGTAGGACTCTTGGAAAAGAGATAATACTCTTGAAATTTAGACTCCTTAAATTATTGGTAGCACAATAAAAAGCTTCATGGACTGAATTTCAGGATCTTGGGATTCTTCAAATCAGTTATTAGAATTAGGGAAAAGTTACAGTGGCCAAAAGCATTTGTTACATGTGCCACCGCGGCTGTTGCTATCAAGTATTCTTAAACAACCTGGCGATTCACTTTTGCATCTTTCATTCCCCCCCTCGCCCCGCCCAAATCTCCTAAACTTTAGGTGTACGAAAAAACTGCCAAACTTGCTAAGTGAATTACAATATAAGGGTGAAGTTTCTGTTTCTTAGCAAAAAGAAATCTTCTAAACGATAAATCACTTATTTTATGGTCGTTTGAGAGGCCCATATTGAGCATGCTCAGTACAGTAGAGACAATGCCATATAAATACTTGTGCACTGACACCTTTTCAGTCCTCGGGAGTCTCCTCTCCACAACTCTAGAGTCTGACAATCCTACTCTCTCCAGGCCTGAGTCCCATGCAAGGTCTCAGCCATAGCCCACTCCCCACCTTCCTGCACCTTCACTAACTTCCTACAGCTTTTGTGAAATCAGAAGAAATTCAGACCTTGGACCTGGCAAGACAGGGCTCCACATATTATATTTCAGTCTTTATTTTTTAATGTGGAAAAGTAATTCAGGAAAGTTTTGGTTTCATGCTTCAAGACAATACACACTTCAATACAAGATTTAGTTTTAACAGCTAGTAAATAACAAGAGGGGTCATTTATTTCAGAAGATCCATTTTTCTGTCCAAATCATGGATTATCATATGATATAGTAAGATTTGAATATGATCTAAATGAAAGAAAGAAAACGATCCAGAACATGTATACCACCAGTAGGTAAGAAAATAATTACTGACAACAAAATAAAGAGCTGTTGTACAAATGGGTGCTCAAATACTTATTAGCTTATAGCTGAGAGTATTAATTTTTTTTCAAAATTCTTGGATTAACAGGCAACATGACTAGCTGCAGTTTTTCACAATCATTATGAAGCCTTCACTTTTAGGAATTTTAACACCAAGTGTTCTAGGACATCGAGTAACTGACCTTTTCATCCCTACTTAAAAAACAAAAAAAAGAAAGAAAGAAAAGAAAAGCCTCAATGTGGAGTTGCCAGTTATCCTACAGGAAATTGAGTCACTACCCCAAACAGCACACCTAAATGTCATCTGCAGCTCACAGGACAAAAACAGCGAGCCAGTTTTACCAAGAACACACACTGCATTCATTAATAAAATACCTTCAGCAACAGAGAACAGTATACACTACAACTCTACTTTTATGTATATGAAAACTCTCTATTTAACAGTGCAAAATCTTGCTGTGGTAAAAACTATTGACTGGGCACCATGTAGAGTAGGAGAGGGCGAAGGAACAGACACCAAGGACCCAACCCTCTGGCAGTCCCCCTGCACGGCAGCATGCTTTCTTGAAGGCACCTTTGAACTCTGTGGTACCTGTGTTTCTGCTCGGACATCGCTGTGAACAAGCAATCCTCGATGTTCACTGGCCAGCCCTTGGCTTCCGTCATGGTGATGTGTGCGAGGGTTCCCTTGACACATGGCCTAAGCCCTTGCCAGGGACTCCGGGAGAGGATGCTGAAGCTGCAACTTCCCTTTGCAGAGGAAAAAGACCTCAGCTCATAGCCATGGCAGTTAGCTAGACTTTGGTTGTTTCCCTGTGAAATGTTCAGCCCATCACTCTCACCCACGATTTACCCTGATTTTGACCAGGGCAGCAGAAGGTTCCTCACTATAGCATATGTGACTGTGCAGGTTTGTTTTCTTTGCTAGCATTTGTAGGAGAAAGGTTTGTTGTAATTTCTAGACAGGGCTATTGCTACAAATGAGGAAAGGAAGTGCTTTGGATACCATTTGCTTGCCCTTAATTTAGAAATTAATAAATCACCTCCAATTCAGATTGTTTTAACATTCAAACAACCTCGTTAAACAGCTTCTGAGAGCAAATGCTCAAGATTATACTGTTCCAAACAGTTCCAGTTTCTCTTCTCTTGATTCCAATCAAAATTGTCTCTTTATTCTAAGGAAGGACATCGTAGTGTCGGGAGCGGGCAGAGTGGGAGAAATGATTTCCGCTTTAGCACTCACTGCTTTGAGCTAGTCACTGCCTGACTTGGTTGTAGTCGATGATTTGTGCACATTAGCTCACACTTTGCTGACATATTTTTTCTTCTTTACATTTTATCTGATGGGAAATACATGAAGGCCCTGGATTCCCTTTCAGTGTCTACATGTAACAGGTTTAAGCAAAGCTCGCCAGTGGCAAGCAGCTGTTATCCCGAAGTGTACTTCTGGCAGCAAGTCCTTGTTTTGAAGTATTTTAAAATATATAAACTTTCACTTAGTACTTCAAAAAGTTGTTCAAAGCGAACATGTTTGTAATTTTGTGAGTTTTTTTTTTTTTTAAATCTTCCTACCATCTGTTTTTTTTCTAGGGCTGCCTAAGGCTCTAGTAAAATATTTTAAATAAGCACAGGATTGAGTATCACTGACTTGTAGTCCTATCAGTAACTCAACTTTTATTTAGCACTGAGTGTGCATCATATGCTGAGTTCACACAAACAAGATGACAACAGGAGTATTTCCATTCTCTAAGAAAAGCCTGGCATCCAGCAGTGGGGACAATTTCAGCTCACTCCACAGTGGGAAATACTCTGAAAGAAGAAAGCACACGCACTGGGTGACAATGAAAGCACTACCTAAATCGGACAACACAGAGGCAGAGTGGGAAAAGGTGAAATTTTACAGAAGGAAATGGGAGGCAAGTAAAGAAGATTTAAAACAGGATGAGCAAACCCCTGGGTTTGTGATCACCACAATGTGTATGTATGTGCATGGAGAAAAATGAACTACCAGGACTAGAGTTTGGCTCAGGGGAAAAGAGGCTGAAAAAGCCTAAGAAATTCCAGAGATCTGCAGACACTGACCATAGGAATCTTTTCAAGCACTGGTATGTAGGAGCTTTGAACTATCTTCAAAAGTTAGAGCTGTTGAG
>PVIR01029335.1:0-21198 GCA_004026965.1 Petromus typicus | reverse complement strand
CCCCAGTAACCACATAACAATACTGGGCGTGGAGACCCACACCCAGCAGCAACCAGTACCACATACCACAGTGCCGGGCGTGGTGGCTCACGCCTGTAATCCCAGCACTCGGGAGGCAGAGGCAGGAGGATTGTGATGTGAGTTGGAGGCTGAGCTCAGGGCCAGCCTGAACCACAAAGTGAGACCCTGTCTCAAAAAAACCTAAAAAAATAAATAAATAAATAAATAAATAAATAAACAAAACAAAGAAAAGAGTCATTTGGATCAAGACATTCCATGGCCTTACAGAGTTCATGCACTTGGCCAAAGAGGAAGAGCCATTAACAGAGCCACAACCATATTTACCTAGTTCTTTCAATCTCAGTGTTCGAGGGCCTGCATTGTTCTCCTTTTTTCTAGAATGTTGTATTTGCATTTCAGCTTATGTTTTCCTACTCCACCTGTCTGATCTACTTTCTCTTTCCACCCCCAAATTTCATTATTTTCAGTGGTTCATGTCCTCTCCCATATGTTTCTTATCCTGAGAGTGGCCAGCAAGGTGTCACCCAGCAAAAACTGATTATCCACATTCTCTGCCTGGTAACTGGTACATGCTCGCTCTCCTTGTGTGCTGCTCCTTAGCTATGTTCTGGGGATGATACGTATGACCTGATCTATTCTAAGCAGTGCTTTAGATCAGGAAACTGCACATTTAGTGAAGTTCAGGAAACCCAGCAAGGCCCAAATGTTTATTCCAATGCGATTTCAGATATACTGGGGAATCTTAGCAAGTCACTTAACCTCTCCGTTTCTGTGAGTCTCCTGTAAGGTACTAACACAGCTGATTAATATTAGTCTAAGACTTTAATGTTTTCAAATTACAGTTTAATTTAAATTAGTTTTCACTGTGCAGCTTTATTCCCCTGCAGTTCTATTATTTCTGCTATTTAATATAGAATTCTCCATTAACATTTAGATATGTCTATATTTCACAAAAGGTTTTTACATTCATTTTGAAATCCCACAAATTGAAACTCTGAAGGGCTTTACTTCTTCTTTTACTAGTAGTTAAAATTGTAGGGAAGTTCTAAAAGAGAATAGAAACATATTTATGCTTTGACTTTCAAGAGAGAGCTTAGAAAACATACTCTACAAACTCCAGATGAAATTTTAATCATCGTGTAACCTCAAACAGTCTTCTTGAATACTGCACTTACTTGTAATCTAAACAAAATCTGATTCTGTTTGACTAGGTCATGAAATGTGCACCTTGATGAACACCTTTAAGGAAATTTTCGCTCAAACAGCAATAGTAGTGAGTGTGTGAAACCATGTGATTACCAGAACCTATGGATGTCCTTTCACCTGAATGTGGTCACACCTCTCACCGAGCTTCTCCGTTTTCTTCTGTGCTAGTGGTCCTTTGGCGTGCTCCTCTGGGAGCTGATGACAAGAGGAGCCCCCCCTTATCCTGATGTGAACACTTTTGATATCACAGTTTACTTGTTGCAAGGCCGAAGGCTCCTACAACCCGAATACTGCCCAGATCCCTTGTAAGTAGGAATCCCACAGGATCTTCTGGTCTTTTATGTTCATTTCTTTGACAGAAGTATTTGTTCTCAGGGAGTCTCTCACACCATTTCTTTCTGAAACAGGTATGAAGTGATGCTAAAGTGCTGGCACCCCAAAGCTGAAATGCGCCCATCCTTCTCTGAGCTGGTCTCCAGGATATCAGCCATCTTCTCCACTTTCATTGGGGAGCACTACGTCCATGTGAACGCTACTTATGTCAACGTAAAATGTGTTGCTCCATATCCTTCCCTGTTGTCCTCACAAGAAAACATTGATGGTGACGTGGACACATGATGGGTAGGAGCCCCTCCTGCCTCTCCGAGAGATGTCGTAGTACTAGCCCAGACAACAGTCCACCTTTCTACTACAGTTTTCACTGCCTGACCTCCAAAAGGCCATCAGATACCTTTTGCTTGTCAAAATTACACCCGTGCTGGACTTTGTACTATTATTTCAATTGCTGGATTCTAAGGAATTTGTGCTCTGAAGAATATGAGAACCAGAGGCTTGTTTCCACAGGCCAGTGACAGCAGCACGCCTGTAACATTAGAGTCCAAAACCGGCATTCTGGGTTGAAAGTTTCAGAGTCCTGCTTGATTTCATATGAGGAACTGAAGCAGTGAGTTTTGAAGCTCCTTAATCACAGAAAGTCCCAACAAGATGATCTTGTCCGGGACCCGCATGGCAGCCAGGACCAGGGCACTCATTCGGAATTTCAGTGTTTTCAGAGAGCTTTTTACATGCTGTGCGGTCACAAACATTTCTCATTATCGATGTCATCACTGGCCCATAGGCAAACATTCCCTTCTTTAGTGTCATATACACATTCCTTTGGTTGGAAAATATCCATAGGCAATGCAGTTAGGTTTCCAAATAGCATGACACAAGATGTGTTTACAAATTAACAGGCATATTTATATGTTGTATGTAGAGGGTGTTAAGAAGTTTTTGTAAAATAGCTTAGTCACAATGAAATACTTAGTTGTCATTTAAAAACCAACTGAGAATGATATTGTTCTGATGTAATGAATGTGGACATTTAGAAATTCTCTGTATTTTTATGACAGCTCTGAAAACAGACAAGTAATTTGTGATGATAAATATTTTTAAAGGTAAGTCAGTATGTTTTTAAGGCAGAATAATTCACTACAAAGTTCATTGGTTCCAATCATGGCTAGTGTGTAGAACAAAGAGAAGATCAATGTACTGGAAATATTAACCTTTTTCTCAGGTGACAGCTTCCCACTTCACAAACTGTTGGGAAAAGGAACTTTTGGGAAACCCAGTTTTACATTATGACTTGTTTCGTGTTCAGCAAAGTACATTCTGGAAACTAACAAAAAATAAACAGGGCAATTTAAAATCCTGGCCATTTCACTTGGATGAATAGTTATCATGGACAGGACTTTTTTAAAGTTTTGTTCTGTAGAATTTGTGCTACTACTGTATAGTATATTGGCATTGGTTATTCTAGCTGGTTTTGTCGATGTGAACATTGAAAGTAGTATATTTTTATAAAAATGTTTATTTTTAATGATATAAGAAAAAAATTTAGGCCACAAAAATACTGCACTGTGAACATTTCAGAAAAGGTAGGTCAGACTCAGATTCATCACAGCATGATTGTAAATGACTGTAAATAGTGATAAGGAAAAGTACTGATTGCGAGTACACCCCACCCTCGTTACATCACCAGGAATTGAAGCCAAGGGCTAACAGAGCAAGCAGCAACAGGGTGTGTTACACTGAAACCTGTTTGGCTGTAGTTGCAGGAAAATAGTTGCGACTGAAAGCCTTTTGACAATGTAGGACTTGCCAGAAGACAAGAGGAATTGTGCTACGAAGATACTTCGATTCAGACTGTACTACTTCGTTAATGTGAAGAGTAATGCTAATCCACAAAGTATCGTAAGTGATGAAAGACCAAAAACAGTCCACTCTACAGAGAGAAGTAGCCCTCTGTAGAAGGTCAAGACAATGAATGTTATCAACAGACCTATGGAAACAGCCCGTTGACAAGACTGCACACCTGTATATGCTTAAGAAAGCTGCGATGTGAAACTTGTGTTTGCTATTTATGAAATTGTCCTTAGGTTAATGTATCTGAAAAGATGGTAGGAATAAGTGATTCTCATAAGAGTTAGATACTTGTCACTGCCTATACCTGCAGTTCTGCTGAATGGTACTTTGTATGTTAATAGTTGTTCTGATAAATCATACAGTTAAAATAAAGTGATGTAATATCTTGTACACAGAGAGTGGTTTATTACTAGTCATGCTTGATTACCTACATTTACATAATGATGGAAGAAGCCTGGAGATTGATTTCACCTGGTTGCATCGAGCTCATCCATCTGTAGATGAGAGCCTCAGTCAAGCTAATGCATGGACCATGGCTAAGAGGACTTCCTGCCCTGAATTCTGGGGAGTCTCTTCTTTCCAAGAGGGCTTTGCACTGAGTGGTAGAGTAACCTGCAATTTTCTGATATTATTTCAGCCACTGGAGCACCTGGTTCCTATTTTAGTGTAGTGCTGTTCTCCAGTAAGATGTGACAGAAGCAGAGATGACAGTGGTGCACAAGATATGAGAGTGACCCTTAAGACAAAAAATATGACAATGGCACTGTCTACCTAGATGAGGGGAGATGGCCTTCTTGCTTCCTCAGAGGTGTCGTTTCCATCAATATGCATGTTCACTCTTCTGAGCCTGCAGATACCAGAGGAATAACTTTCAGGGTATCTCCACATATATTCATGTAATGGTGAAATAATAATAATAAAGGTAATATTTCAGCCATCTAATAATTATATAGCACAATGGGGAAATCAATCATCATAAAAATGCTGTAGGGGTTAATTTACTGGTTGAAATTCTATCTCTGTACCCAGCTAAACTCCTTCGCAGATCACAGGCCCTTTCTAAAGAAAGCTCACTCTCTGTGCCCTACAAAGGTAAGAACCACCATCTTTACATCCCTCATATCTAACACTTGTCCAGTTATCACATAATTGCAGAGCCTCAGTAACAGTCTCAAACCCACAGTCGTTTTGAACAGCCATGAAAAGGTCATTGCCAATGTAGTGGCCGACACTGACCCAGGGCAAGGAAATGAGGACATCCTGAGGACTGAAATCTATCCTTCTGAAAAATTTTGCTTGAGGTTTCGAATTTGTAATTGCTGGTGGAAATTAATTTTTCACTTTCTGATGGAGCCATATTTTTACTTTCTGGTATACAGGACAGATTCCATTGTTTAAAAAATAAGAGAACATGAGATAAAACTTGCAGTAATTCATGTTTGAATGCTGAAGTCTTGCCTTGCTGATCATGCTTCACACCCAGTCTGATGATACACAAGTGGTTACACAGACACAATTCATTCTTGTGGCACGTTAGACAATTTCAGGACATTGGAAGATATGCAGATATTATTTCTCAAAGGAAGACATACATACTGCTGTTTTCCCTTTTCATGCATGACCTGTTCCTCCAGCACTGTCTCTGTTCCTTATCTATCAAAAAACTAGAAAGAACTTCAGTCATACAGCAGTGAAGTATTTCAGTTGGTGAATTGAAAGTAATAAAATAGGCTTGCCCAAACTGTCCTTTGTTGTAAATTACACTGGAGGTCTAGATTACATCAGCCAGAGGTATTGATCACAGCACTGAGAGGTTTATAACTACTATTGACTTAGCATGTGACCCTGGAGCAAAAATCTAGGAAAATTGCAAATGCATGTCTACGGAATGAAAAGTCCATCCTTCACAATCCCTTGGGTTCAGAGCCAAACACTGGAAAGGAAGAAGCTTCCCTCCTTTTCTCCATTGACTGTTTTTAAGCTATTTGACAAATATATTTCCCTCTGCATCAATTAAAAAATGCAGATTTTTAAGAGGTGATATATTTATTATTAGTCCACATAAAATTAGTATCTAAACATACAAAGAGCTCCTAATTCATGATTATTTTAATAAAGAGCTACAGTTCCCCCATTTGGACCAATTTAAAAGAGGCTTTGGATCCTATTTTGAAGCCCAGAACACAATGATAATTAATAGCCTTTTCTTGAAAAGAAGTCCTTCGTGTTTATGCATTCACTTTTTCACTGACATATGAGTACATTCTTTCTACCACGTGAGTTCCAGGCTGGCAGAAACCTCCACTAATCCTTAGACCTCTTGACTGGAACGACAAAAATGTATAAAATCTTACCAGGCCAACAGAGATCAACTTTAAAAATCTCTGGCATTCAAACATGTCAGAACTGTTTTTCTGCCCGAAACATTTGTATTCTTCATATTTAGTCCATCGGATGTGTCATATAAATTCCTATTTTTATTGAGCAGCCTGAAATTTTTAAACCCATTTCATGTACCTTTCATGGTTGTTTATCATTTTCACAGTAGTTTTATGATTTTTTTTTTCTTTCTCTAATTGTTTTTCTCCCCTGTGAGGATTGAACCCAGCATTGCAATGATGTAAGGCAACTGGTCCACCACCGAGCTCTACTCCAGCCCTGTCTTGTCTAATTCTAAGAGTGGAAAGTAGATATGAACTCTGCTTCACTTTGATGTTTGCTCCTTTGTTCTGTGACAAGCAAGACTTTTTCTTTGCAGAATTTAACTAAGCAACAACCAGATTCATCAGTAGTCACAATTGTAAGCAAAAAATGCCAGATTCAGAGCCCTTGTGAAATCTACCCCAACGGACCATCATTCAGTCATGTGATCCTCAGAGACAATTTCACAAATCTCCAAAAAAGAAAAATTATAGAATACCTCCAGTATCCTTCGATGATACTACCGCAAGCTGTTTCTAATTTATTGCTATACTATGAAAATTAGAAAAATTTTAATTCTTTTCAATACTGGCTACAGGGGCTTTGGACATCCCTGAGTGACTAAACATCCAGTCGCTACCCCTTTTTTATTCACTCTACATACATTTTATCATATTCTTGGAGAGTTGGTACATGTACATTAGACAGCTTGTTTATTTTTTTAAAATCTCACTTTTCAGATTTCCTTTTCTGCCCTTTCACTCTTGTTGATGTTATTAACTTTTATTCATGTCTATGGTATATAATGTCCACATTCATTGAGGTCATTAGACCCCAGCACCTGGCATATCTTCACTATACTGATTTTTCCACCCTCTTCTCTGCTGCTTAATGTTTGATTCTATGGACCCCCTCTCCTCTGCAAGAGGGCTATCCCCTTGACCTCTTCTATCCTTCCTTCATTTCTCTCTTAGTTTATATTTTGTCTTAGTCAAATGAGGGATATTCTGTTATATTCAAGCTGTATGTCTGCCTTTTCAGTCAACATTATATTTTCCAACACATTGCATCCATTTTCCTATAAATACCTTAAATTTGTCTTTGGTAATAGCCAATCAGTATCCAACTATACATAGATGCTACATTTCTGTATACAATCACCTGTTAATGAGCATACCGGCTACTAATGAATATCCAGCATTTATGAATTGTGATCCCATAAATATTGGTATGTATGTATCACTGTAATATGATGTCTTAAGCTCTTTAGGGAAGACATCTAAAAGGGGCGTAGCTGGATCATATGGAATTTCTCATTTTAGTTCTTTGAAAAATCATACTGATTACAAAAGTGGTTATACTAGTTTACATTCCCTCTAACAATGTAAAAGGATTCCTTTTCCACCATAATCATGCCAGCATTTTTTAGCTTGGTGTTTTTTTGTTTGGTTGGTTTTTTTGGGTTTTTTACTTAATGATTGCCATTCTTTCTGGAGTTAGATGGAATTTTAGCGTTGCTTTCATTTGTATCTCTTTAATAGACCAGTATGTTGAGTATTTTTCATATATTTGTTAGCCATTTATGCTTCTTCTTCTGTTTAAGCATCCATTTCTCTTGCCTATTTCTGACTGGATCTTTAATTTTAGGTGGTCTAGTTTTTTGAGTTCTTTATATATTCTAGATATTAGTCCTTTGAGCAGTAGCTGGCAAATTATTTTCTACTCTGTAGATTTTCTCTCCACTCTACTAATTGATTCTGTTGCTGTAGAGAAGCATTTTGTCTTCTGTAAGCCCACTGATTGGTTCTTACTGTCTTTTTCTGTCCAATTGTGGTTCTGTTTAGAAAATCATTTTCTACACATATGGCTTCAAGTGCTTTACCTACTTCATCCTCCAGGTAGGTTTAAAGTTTCTGTTTTAATGTCTGCTTTAAGGTGTCTATTTTCACTTTTATTATTAGAGATTGGATCCAGTTTCAGTCGTCTGCAATCCATTACCCAGTTTTCCCATCATCATTTGTTGAGTGGGCTACCTTTCCTTTCCTCCCAGATATGCTTCTTGGCCTTTTCCAAATATCAAAAACGTGATTCAGAAAGAAAATATTCACTGTTAAACTGTGTAGATTTTTTTCTGCAAATGAATTTGATAAAAAATACTAATGATAACAGTCATGATCTCATCCCAGGACATGTCACAAGAATTAATGACTGTCTAGCAGCTAATGGCCTAAGGTAATGCGCTCAGGGATTAGTCTTGCTTAGTAAAGTGCTGTTAGTTTAGTAAACGCATGTTTAAATGACAGAAAGTAAAAAATCAGGGCTTGCCTATCAGGGAGGGGGGAACTAATGCAAAAATGTGTCATACGCTGCTGTTACTCTTTTTATTTATTTGTGATTCAGAAAATACATCCTTTATAGTTTGTATCTCATTTTCCTCAAAATTTTACTCTGCAGATGTTTATTTGTAGATTGCTTAACTGACCAAAAAAAAGTTGTGAATAAAAATACAACTCCCCTAGTACAACTTTATTGAATTTCCTAAAATTATGTTTGGAAATCATTTTATGCTAAACATTGTGATCTAAAGAAGCTGTGGGCCTCCATGTGGGCCTTCACATGTCGTCTCTGAATTATGCTTGGCTCAGAGGTCATCATTCAACATCTTTTTCTAAGATTCTTCTAAAGCTGGATTCTTGGTTCTGCCCTCTTATCGCTTTATAACCTAAAAACCGCTGCCAGACTTACATATTTGCTCATGATCATTTACCCACTTGGAAGTCCATACTAACTCCTAGAAGCTCCCTGCATCAATTCTTCATACCGTTTGCTTTATTATAAAATATACTCTCATGGGAAAAAGTTTGAAAGTGGACAAAAAACTATCAAGTGGACAAGAACTATCCTCTCGCCACTTCCTTCCACCATTCTCATTTCTTCTATCTAAGCAGAGTTAATACTTTCTTGAGTGTTACTGTAAAAATATTCCACCCCTCTGGAATTCTCACTAAGCTGGCGGGTACATCGGAACATCTTTCATTCTCCTCCATCTTACTGACTCAACTATGTGTTACTCGGTGTGAGCTCCCCGATGCAGGAAATTGTCTCTTCACCTCTGTGACCTTAAACTCCAACCAAAATCACCCACCTGTTGGGATATGGGCTGTATAAACAGGCTTACAGCAAGATACTAGAGCCAGCCCTACCCTCAATGGCTTATAATTTTTCACTCCTTCAGACTAAAATTTCTTAAATTTTTCACTTAACTTTCATTTAAATGGAGAGAAGATTGAAATAATTTTATTTTAGTAAAATAATTAAAGGAACAAATTTATTCACAAGTACATGTACTAACAAAATTTATACTTTTCTAAAATTCTCCTCTTTTGCAGTGGAAGTTTTCAGACTTCCTAGAAATTGTAAAGGGCTTTAAACTTAGATAACAAATATAAATCACCCATTTCTTATAAACCAAAGTCTGTCAGAGATTATTTCAGAATGTCAGCCAAAGGATAACTGCACTGCGTGGCACAAGGACTCTGTGTGACCAGCACACACCCCAGAGCTGGGCTGTGCCTGAGGTGACTTGCCTTCTTTCCTCCCCACGGTCCCAGAGGCAGGAGCACACCCAACCCCATTCTGTCCATTGCCCAAGGAGCCATCTGTGGAGACCTGCATCATGTGACACAGTGTTGCCAACTAGCTTCATTGAAACGTGAGGCAGCAGCCAGTGACCAGTCTGGCAGGCGCAGTGTTTGAGGGAGAGAAATGCTCCAGCAATTAATTCCATTGCCTAAAAGTAGTGTGATTTTTGAATTAATTATTGAACCCTCTCAACCCTCAAATTAGACATCTGCAAATTGGAAACACAACAGGTGAAAGATTGAATGGTCCAAGGCATGAAAAGTACTCAGTGCATATAGTACTCAATGGCAGCCATCACGCCTTGTACTTTTTTCCTTTTTATTCTTCACAACCTGTCTTACTCCACAAAGACCCCAGAATAAAGTTATTTTCAAACAGATCCTAAACTTGGCATCATCCAAGAAAGTATAAAGGTAAAACTCTTGATAAGAGACACACATTTTTCTCCTTTATTTAAAATGGTACGAGCCCCATCTAAAGAATAGGGGCCTAGCCCAGCCTGGCATTTATACCTGTGTGAATGACCTTCTATGTCAGTTAGTTTTTTTAAGTTGAACTTTCTTTATCCATAAACACTGAAGCTAATCGTATCTAAGTGCTGATTATAAATATGAAATGTTCTACTAGAATGTTATGATTACTACTTGTTTGTTTGTAGTCAGAATCTCACTAGGAATACAACCATCCAGCTACTGTGATTATTTTATTCATCGAAATAAATATTTTACTTCAGAAGTCTCCTCAGAACTCATTGGACATGTGAAATTCCTTCTCACCAGCCTCACCATTTCATTTGTCCACATGGATTTGCCAGAGTTGTTACATCAGTTTGGACTCAGAATCAAGAGCTTGGAACTGAGAGGACTGCATACCCGGCCTGTGCCGTACGCAGGGCCCGAGGCCCATGGCTAGCTGACCCTTGCACAGTTCCACGTCCTCTGGAGTCCAAAGTTTGGGGTGAAATCACTGCCCGCTCTCAGAGATAAACACAAATGCAGATAGAGGCGGTGTCCTGTGTGAGCAGAAGGCATGTGGCTTTTCAATCTCATCAGGGTAGTGTTTTTCCAACATAATAAATTACTCTTTTGTTCACATCAGAAACTGAATTCACATTTTTTTCCGAAACCAGCCCTGCCAGGTTTCCTTCATTTAATTGTATCTTTTCTGTCTGCTGACAATGGAAAGCAGAAGAAAATATTCTTGCTAAGGAAATGAAATATTACCAAGAAAAACAGGCATTCTCATAATCTATGAGTTGATTTTTTTTTCACATTCATTTTCTTTAAAAGAAAATGTTTTAACCTTTGAAATGGCAGGACTATTTCTGTGATTATTAGGTCATATTTACATAGCTCAAGTGAAAATGCTGAAAAGAAAATTAACAAGTTCATAGGGGTATGGACACCATTCCTTTTAAAAGGAAATGGTTATTCATACATAGAAAAGATAATAAATAATAGCAACAAAAGTGAGGATTGAAGCAATTATTTAATTCAAATGAACCATAGATTTTTTATTCACTGTATAGTTAATGTGTAATTAATTAAAGTATCTTGGAGTCCAGGTACATGCATATTCCCCAAATCATTTCTGAAATTCCTTACTTTAACTAATGTGACCCTTACTTTTATATCAGAGAATTGAGTCTTAGATGATCGGTAGGAAGAACTTGACATGAAAGTGCAAGAGTTTGAAGCAACATAGAGCCACATCCTGTCCCAGCTGTGCCACTCATTTACCATTTGCAAATTGAATTTTTCATTTATTTAATCTAAAAATATTGCTCAGAGCTTTGTACATGATGTGCGTTGTTGTAATGGAGAGATAGGACAGGTGACAGACAAATAGATATCAGCAGCTGATGATATAAAGCCAGAATGACATCACTGAGGGATAAACGCTCAGGGCAGCCATGATGCAACATCTGTGAACTATGCAGGGGTCATGGAGCTTGGAGCTGCTTTTTCATTAAATGCAATGCTCTTATCTGGGTTAATTAAGATTACACATGTTTTGTTACTATTGTTTTAAAGATACTCGACAAATGTTAATTTCTTCCCTTTTTAATCATTTCTCTCTTCACTCAATAAAATATACAAACATAATTAACCTCTGGCTTACAGAAAAATTGAGCCACAACTTGCCCAAAGAATAAAACATCACACTTCTTTCAGCTCATTTTTTCTAAGCCCAAATCAAATGAAGCAGGTGACAAAGGCCATCACCAGCAAGTTACTGAGCCTCACATGGATATCCAAAGTGATAATCCAAATGTCTCTTCTGTTCTGAACACTTTCATTGAAATGAACACTTTCATTCAAATTATTGTAAACTTGCACCACCAAAGTAATGCAAATTATATCTAATATTGCCTTCTGTGTAAAGTGGAAAATTCTGCATCCTTCATTTATCAGTTCCCATAATTCCTGCCTTGACTCCTGCCTACATTTGGTAAGTTAATATAATCATTATCATAATTGGAGATAGTCCCTAAAAACAAAGTAATGACCCAAAATTAATCTAGAGTATAAATATCAGGATTAGGTTCAGCAAACCCCAAAACAGTTGCAGCTTATACAATATGAGATTCTTTCTTTTACATTAACTAGGCTGGAAATGAGTAGTTGGGCACAATGTGGCATCTGTGGAATATTATCAAGGACTCAGGGCCGCATATCTCTGCCCTACCTTCACAATGTGCAGGGTGGAGGGCTTTAGTCTGTTTTGCTCTACTGTAAGAGAATTGCAGATACTGAGTAATTTGTGACAAACAAAACTATCAACTCACGGTTCTAGAGCAGTCCAGGGCAGAGATCACCACTTGATGAGAGCCTTCTTGGTGCATCATCCAGTGGTAAAAGGGCTTAGAAGGGGAGACAGAAAAAGAGACAAACTTGCTCCTTCCTAGGAAACTCACTCCCACAATACTGAGCCCACTCCGTTGCTAACAAATGGCATTACTCCATTCAGACAGCAGAGCTGTCCTCACCTAATCTCCTCTCGTTAGGCTCCTCCTCCCAACACTGCTGCATTAAGGATTAAGTCTCTAGCTAATGATGTTTTCGAAACCCATTCAAACTCCATACATGACTTTTATCCTCACGGTCACCTCCTTGTCCAGATGGCTTCCAGAGTTTCAGGAAGAAGGAGGAAAAGCTGAACTGGGGTATTTTCAAAATACCCCAAAAAAGAATTCTTTTCCAAAAAAGAATTCCTCAAAATGCTTCCAATAATATATTTGACCAGAGTTTCATCTTAGAACTACACCTAGAGGCTGGGAGTCTAAGAGTGGCTGGGAAATGTAGACCTTGTTTTGTCAAATGAGCCCAGCTAAAAAAACAGGGATCTGTTAAGAAAGAGTGCTGACAGGTAACCAATAGTCTTTCAGTATCTATTCCAGACTGATATCAATCAGTGTTTCTATGAATGAACAATTTTAGATTCTCCCATTTTTAACAAATGGGCCTCAAACCATCTCCCTGACATAGTCATCCACCCTGCATCATATAATCAAGTTTTATCCCAACCAGTTTCAGCAAATTCAACATTTTCAGGTGCATATTGTTGCATAAGCAAATACATGGTAGAGGATACAAAGATTTCTAAATTCTCACTTGTTTTACACTTTCACTAAAAAAAAAAATAAGAAGTGCTGGGGATTTAGCTCTGTGGTTCTGGAGTCTGCCTGGCAAGCACAAGATCCCAAGTTTGATCCCTGGTACCATATACAACAATGCTGAGTATGGTGGCTCATACCTATAACCCCAGAACTCAGGAGGCAGAGGTAGGAGGATTGCTATGAGTTCAAGTCTGTCCTGGGCTACATAGTGAGTTTGCGGCCAACCTAAACTATAAAGCAAGACCCTGTCTGAAAAAAATAAATAAATAAATAAGACAAAAGAAAAAGAAAGAACATAAGTCTTGACTTTCCTGGATTGTTTAAAAGCCATACGAAGTAACAAATCTGAGAGCTCAGCAGGCAAAGAAATTTATTGGGACTGAAAAGCTTGAAGGTTTGTGAAAGAAGATGGATCTAAGTTAGGATAGATAGGCAAGAAAAGGATGGATTCCTTCTTGACTGAAGTTATCGTGCTAGCAAAGAAGCCAAGAAAGCATAAGAATGCTTAGTAAATAAGAAACATTAATTTGAAGATGATAATACTTGCCAAAGAAATCTGTGGTGATGTGGCTACTGATAAAGAGTCTGGGTATAGTCACTCTCTGTGGGTCTTCCTTGTACACGCCACCACAACATCCTTATTCTCCATGATCTGAAGAAATGAGTTTAGAAATCTCCAGATGGGGCTGGGTCTAAAGGACAGAGTCAGAATACGAGAAGGTGAATCCCTTGCTGTGTGGCTGTCATCTCCTCCGTGGTGAGGCCCGCTTGCCCATTAAATGACTGAGGACCCAGGACTCTGCATACCCATGGATCTGATGCCATAGTGAAGCTGCTCTGTGTTGCTACTTCTTTTAGAAGAACACAGTATGCGGCCTGAACACAGGAAACATTGCAGAAATGTTGCAAGAAGAATCACATGTCCTCTTCAAGCCAGGACCCACACTCCAGGAGGGGAGAGGGCCAAAGTCATGAAAGTCTTTGATACCACCAATAAGCTTGTGGGAAGCAGAGCACAGTGAAAGGCTTTCACGCAAAGGAGCAATGAAAATGCAATGGCTGGAATAATAGGTCCAAAGACATGATTGGAAGCAAAAATATCTTAAAAGTTCAATCCCAAGACTTTGTCACTGGCTCAGAAGGTTCAGTTGACTAAAGCAGAAGCCACAGCTGGACTGAAGAAGGCCAAAGGTCAGGCCCTGTGATCACATCACACTGTTGCTTTATGATCGTGTTTGATGGCACAGTTGTTTACAACCCTTGACTTTCTTCCCTGCCTTATCATTAGTGTTACTCTAGAATAATGAAGCCTGTTCCATCCATTAACTCCACTAACATTTGATCTCCCCGTGGATTGAGGTTAAAAATTAATTACTCTTCCAACATATTGATTACATGACTATAAATATAAAAACAGAACTACAGAGCAACTACAGGGACCTTTTGTTTAAATAGCATGTTTGCTCTTTTTAAAGGAGGTAATTAATGTTGAAGGCCCTTGGAATTGCAGGAGCATCCTGATAGCGCAACCCTAGAGTGCCATCTAGTGGTCAATGTGTTTTTAAAATAAAATCAATTTTTAAAAATATTATAAATACATTTTTTTGTAGAGGAAAGAAAAAAATAAAAGTAGTGCATCAGAGAAAGATTTGATTTTATAAACTGAACCAACTCTCTCTGTTAAAAATAATGAGAGCACAAAATTGTCGATACCACTGTACTCAGACTAGCCTGAATGTCTAAAATTGTAAAACACAAACTTAACCTGCTCTTGTCTTGCCATCAAAATATAAATATGAATTTTAGGCAACAAAATATTCATTTGACACATGCCACACGAGAAAGGTTTTTGTGCAGCTGCTGGCTGTTAACAGAATTGGAGAACGTTGTTCAAGGTTTTGCTTTATCTCCCATTCAACTTCTTTCCATGATTCTTGGAAAAGGCTTTCCCAAGGTAGACCTAGCTTGTAATTCTCTTTTATCTTGTTGAGCCGACAGTTCTGGATTAAAAGTGAATTCCTAATATCCCATGACTTTTGACAGAGAGCGTAGAGCAGGGTAGACACTTCTGGGGAAGTTTCTTGTCCTGGAAATTCACTGTTACCGATGTGCTCATATATCAGAAATCTGCCTTCTGCAGGCATTAAAATTCACTTTCTTTCAGGCCCTTAATGACACCCATCCAGTGAGAAGCAGGAATCTGACATTATAGGAGGCCATTCACACTGACCTAGTAGTTCCAAGCAATCATCAGTGGTAACTAAAAGTGACCACACTCCACAAGAAATAGAGCCCGAGGTCACAGCTGTGAATCTTATGCAGGAAGGCCGAAGACTATCATCTTTATGCCAAGGGCTGTGGTTTTCTTTCGGCTGAGGAGTCGTATTTCAAAGACTTTATGAATCTAAAACCTATAAGCGGTTGTGACAATAATAGATATGGCTTAAATGACACAAACACATTTCAAAGAACACCAGTAAATCAGTGACAAGGGGAATGAATAAGGGTTGTGTCGGCAGCTCTGAGTTCATAGTTTTAGCTGAAATACAGGTATCCTCACTTTTTATGAATTAAAAGGCTGGCAATATTAAAGTATGATTGCTTAAGGAGCTATGTAATGCATGTGTAATCTGTAAGCAGTGCCTGGGCTAACTAGAACAATGTGTGAATGAGGAGAGTAAGGCATATTCATTCCCTTGGAATCTGCTGGGAGGATCAAGGTTGAAGGTTTGATCCCTGAAGAGGACCATTTCTCTCTTGGGTGCTTGGCAGGGTCTATGAACCTATGTCTTCCATATAAGGCACTATGGAGAGTGTACTGTAAATCGGCCACTGCCAGAGAAAACTAGTATTAAATGTTCTTTCATTTGACTTTGTATTATATGATTAATGCATGCTTTCTATACATAAAAGTATGTCCAGCTGTAATTGTTGAAAGCTAGCATTCTTTCAGGTTCTTACAAACACTTCCAGCGCCACCTCTGCTCTAAGAGTCTCTCACTTCCGTGTCTACACATCTTTGATACATATAAATACATATCTGCCCATTTTAGAGCTTTCAAATAAAGATAGGATCATTTTATATGCATAATCTGTAAAATTATTCTCACTTGGCAGCATAATCGCAGTCATTCTTCCAGTTTATAGCTCAATCTTTTTCACTGCTGCCTAATAATTTATGAAATGGATGCTTAAAATATGTTTGGGGCTGAGGATGTAGTTTAGTGGTTCCACTGCCCACCTGGTGAGCACAAGGTCCTGAGTTTGATGCTCTGTTAAAAAAAAAAAAAATCTGTTTAATCATTCCTCTCCTTACAACTGTGTCCACTATTTGGGATGTTTTGTTGTTGTGCTCACTGTTACAAACAATGCTCCAAAAAATGTCTTTCACACATAATCCAACAGCTAATAGTGGATCTATTTTTTCTTTTAAGATATAGTCCCAAAAGTGGTATTGCTAAACCAAAAAGAGTGTGTATAAGCAAAATGTGAAACTTTTCATATTCCCGACAGTATAAACAAGAGTGCCTGTCAGTGTCTCCAGCGTGTGATATTACCACTCTCTTTAAATGTATTGCGGTAAGTAACTTAGTTTCTTGGTTTCTTCATTCTCAGCAATAATTTGCCTTTCTATAATTAGGAGAGAAGTTTTGTTTCTTAGCCATTTGCATTTCTCCTTTAAAATTGCCTTTCATAACCTCTGCCCCCATTATACTGTCTTCAGTTTTTTTTCTCAGGTTGTTTGTCTTTTTCTTGGTAGTTGGTGAAATCTTTGGTAAATCAGAGACATTAACTCATAATTATACTACACATTATTTTCTCAGCCAATTGTATCTTCTGTTTGTCTTTTGTCATATAAAATTTTAAAATTTGTATGTAGTCCTGTGCATCTGCCTTTCCTGGGGTGATGGTTTTGTGTCTTCTCTACCCTTAAAGAGTCTTAGAAAGTCACTCCCACCCTCAGTATTAGACAAAAATTTCAAATACAAGAGTTAATGATGGCACATCTTAAACCTTAGGGATCCCCAAAACAGGAGTCTCAAACAATCCCTACCCAATTCTGGCAGATAATAGAAAGTGACGATGCCAGTCCATGGGAAAGGACAGACAAAATATGGTGCGAATACTTCATCTGGTGTTTGACTCCAGATAGACAGGCTTTATGGTAATGCGAGTCCAGGCCTATAACATTGTTTACTTCTTTTTTTTCTCCAAGAAAAGCCAAGACTCTGAGCTTTTAGTGTAAGACCTGCCAGCTTTATTTATGTGAACGTTTTGTAAACAAGTTGCTTAGGCCAAACCAGCATGAGTGAGCCTCTGACACCAAACTTACTCCTCTTCTGGTACTTCCACCCTTTGAGGAAAACAAATGCTCGCAAACTTACTGAGCATTTGCTCAATATTGGCATTGAACTTGATATACATTGCTCTGTTTAACCTTCAAAATATCTTAAAAGGTAAGTATTACATGCCCATTTCACATATGAAAAAACTACAACTAAGCATGAAATAAAAATGTACCCATATTTTTGCCCTTTATTGAGCTTAGTGGTACATTTTAGGAATACACTATGATCACATTAATCATCGAGAATTTGTACCTGCATATGATATATCTTTATTGTTTTTTTTTTTTCCTTATTCCCTTGGCTTTCTTAAAGCCCCTCACTGTTTTGTAC
Source organism: Petromus typicus (assembly GCA_004026965.1). Taxonomy (NCBI): domain Eukaryota; kingdom Metazoa; phylum Chordata; class Mammalia; order Rodentia; family Petromuridae; genus Petromus; species Petromus typicus. The sequence continues at coordinate 3,426 of PVIR01029335.1, read as the reverse complement.
ACGTAAACTTTGTTTCTTTTTTTTCACCCATTTTACCATCAAATTTTTTCTTTCCCTTCTTTGCATTCCCAAATCCTCTCCCCGCCCCTTTCCACTTTCCCTTTGAATATTTTCTTACTATTTCACAGTACCTATTATACATTCTGGACCTGATTTATACTAGAGAAATGAGTCAGTATTTACACATCTGTGTCCTATTTATTTCACTCATGGGTATGTCCTCAAGGTGCATCCTTTTAAGTATAAATGTCTCTAATTTATCATTCTTTTTTGCTGGGTAATACTCCATTTATTTTTTAAACTTTCTTTATCCAGTCTCTGGTTGATGGGCATTAGGGCTATTTCCAAAGTTTAGCTCTTACAAATTGTGCTACTATAAACATGGATGCTCATATGTCACCTTGGCATGATTCTTTTAATTATTTTGTTTATATATGCAACAGAGAAATAACAGAGTCAAATGGGACATCTAACCCTAGTTTTTTGAGGCGTATCGACATTGATCTCCATAGTGGTTGCACCAGTCTGTATCCCCAAAAACAGTGGAGAAGGGTTCCTTTTTCCCCACAGCCACATGGTGAGCACGTGTTATTGGTTGATTTCATGATAACAGCCATTCTTCCTGAAGTAAGATGGAAACTGGTCATTTAAGTGTTGCAGATTAATGAATCAGCCAGTAACAGTCAAGATTTGAACCCAGCTTTTCTGGCTCAAATTTATCAAGCAATGACTCTTATCAAATTCCTAGGCAAAAAATAATTTTTATTTCCCCATTTTAGCAAGTGGGCCATAAAGATCTTGGGAGCCATTCAATCTTCATCTATTTTAAATACAGAACCTTTGGTTTGCCAACTATATCAGATTTACCTACAGGTCAAAGATGAAGTTTTTTGTGCAATCAAGTATAGAATAATGCCTGTCCTTGGCCATCTGGGAAAGTTTTTCCAACGTAGAGGGATAGTATCGAGCACTCTCTATCACTGACCCTATTCCTTGATTGCTTGGGCTGTCTGCACAAAGAAGTAACAACAACTGAAAGTTAGAGATTAACCAGTGTAAACCTCACGCGCTTTCAAAATCACCTAAGAGATAATTAGAAAGATGTGTCCAGATTAGCTACTGAGATTGCAAACAAACCTGTTAGAATCAAAGGATCTCCTTTGAAAAAAGGACCTTACTTCTATGCTTCAAAGCAATTAAAAAATAATAATAATAAGGCAAAGATTAGGAGTTTTGCCAAACATGGAGATAGAAACAAAGAAATACTTGCTCAGTTAGCCTTTTATTTCAGTGAAGCAGCCTGTTAATAAAGACACATAACATTGGTTCATCACATGTGTGTACGCCTGTTACTACAGCCATAATAAATGTCTGGATAGCGGCTTCATTTCTTAATATAACTCTCCTTGTTTTTAATATCAATTAAATGGCTCTAGATCTTGAAATAACATACTCTCTGCAGAAATGGAAACAGAAAACAATAATGAACAATTTATAAGCCTCTGATATCATGTTACATATCTAAAGTTGAAACAACAGCTTTCTTCTTTGACCTGCAAGAAGCCTGAGCATACATCACAACAAAGACATTTGGTCACATTCGCTCAAGATCTGAAGATCTTTTGCTCAAGATCTTTTGCTCAAGATCTGAAATTCTGGAGGAAAAATAAAAAAGAATAAATCTTTATATTGATAAAATCATCAGAAAATGCTGCCAAAATTATATTTTGTGCAAGAAATTCAAAGATGTAGCAACATTAGATTCTCATTTTCCTCTGCAATTCAATTAATGGATAATTTTTTTTTTTAATCTAAAAGAGACATTTTTAAACTCAGGTATTCCTGGAAAGAGCATTTCAAAATAAATTCATTTTAACCTACCTTTCTAAGTACAACAAACTAAAATAATGGTCAGTAGGGTTACAGCCAAAGCTAGGTCTAATGGTTGTTCCAATGAGTTTTTAGTATCCAGCACTTATTAAGAGCTTAGTATATGCCAAACTTTACACAAAATGCCTTACAATCATTAATAGATATAATTCCCCCACAATAACCTTATAGTGCAGATTATCACCACTTTGGAGAAGAGAAATTGGAACAGAGTTATTTCCATAGTTTCCCAAGATGGTATAACTAGTAAATAATTGGACCTGAAATCAAACACAAGAAGTGTTCCTCTGAGAACCTGTTTTAATCAATGTTCTGTAGGGTAACCTTGAACACTTTCCTTCCTAAGACTGATAACTTATCTCAAACAGCAGGATAATAAAACTCACTCCACCTGTTTCCTAGGTCATTTAGAGGGAGCAGGGAAATCATTATCAGTAAGTTAAAAACCATTAAAGTTCAGTTTCCTCCTGGTGTTCAAGAATGAGCAAGATGAACTCTAGGTAAAATTCTACAATAGGTGTTTCTTGTCAGAAACATTACACTGAGTAAGTTACTGACTTGATAACATGAGTATTTTTTTGAAACTGATTTTGATATTCTCTGGATTGACTGTGCAAGTGTACCACGTGGAAACTAAAGTAGACCTAGAGTCAAGGAGGGCCAAACATGGGCATTGTGCTTTAGCCAATGTCTGGCATCTTTGCTTAATTTTCAAACTTCCTATCTGTTGAGTTCAAGTCTTCATTCCACAGGAAATCAAGATGGATGTCTGTGTGTGTTTGGTAACCTGCCAAACAAGAAGCTGGCACACATCACTGGCCTGTCTTAGAAGACGCACTCTTCTAAACAGGAGGAGAAGGAAAGAGACCCTGGCACGGAGCCAACCCTAGTGCCCATGATGGCACGAGGACTGGGAAGAGGCTGCCCTTACTGACCACAAGTCTTATTGTTTTACCTGGGCTTTTAAATTTTGCTTTTACTTGTGGTATCATTTTTCAATCTGTTGGCTGAAGTTTTTTTTTTTTTTTTTAACTGTAGACCCCTCCCCCTTCCACCTGGAAACAGTTTACTAAGCTATTTACTCAGGTATCAAAACATTGTTGAGCATCATGAACGAAGCATTGTGTTAATGAAGTTAAACACTACAGACACGATGGCAATCAAAACAGAGTTCCTGTCCATAGAGCACTTGCATTTTAAAAGAGCAGACACGTAACAAAGAAATCAACCAAATGATGATTGCAGGGAACATGTGCTAGCAGGAACATGACCAGTGGAGCAGGAGATACCCACCTTGGACAAAATGGTAGTTACAGTGGGGTGGCTGAAGACAAAAGAATTGATAGCTCAGTGGTAGAGGATTTGCCTAATATGCATGAGGTCCTGGGTGTGAGGCCCAGGATAATACAAAGTAACAATTATACATATGTTTTCCAGTATTACAGTTAAAGTCAGCATTTTGCTCCTTTGAATGAAGCTACATGCCTGGCCATTTTTTAAACAGGACCTCACTAAGTTGCTGTGTAACTCAGGCTG
>PVIR01029334.1:0-21217 GCA_004026965.1 Petromus typicus | reverse complement strand
GAAAAGTATCTTCCAGTTTGGGTAAAAAGACAGACTAGACATCCATATTCAGTACAGAGATAAGTACAGTTGTGTGAATGCTTGCCAAGGTGTTTGAGAGACTTGATTTTAAGATTCATTTTCTCACCCTGAAGATATGAAAATAACTTCTCATCTACAAATATGTCAATTTATGTTGTTCAAAATGAAGCTTACAATACCATTATCTTAGTAGTATCTATTAAAAATGTATTGAATAGGTAAAGCTTCTCTACAGTGTCTAATACAGTCATCCAACAAGTATACTAGTTGAGTAACAAAAAATACTTGGAATAATCATTTAAAAATCTCAATCCCAGGCCCAGTACTTGGCCCAGTAGTTCTGGGGGCGGCCTGCCAAGTGCAAGGTCCCGAGTTCAATCCCTGGTACCACATATCACAATGCTGGGCACTCAGGAGGCAAAAGCAGGGGCATTGCTGTGAATTCAAGACTCACCTGGGCTACATGAGCTCAAGGCCAGCCTGAACTATAAAGCTAGACCCTGTCTCAAAAAAAAAAATCACTTGGTAGAATTATTTTGAGAAGAAAATGCAATATAAGGCTATTCCAATGTAGCAGCTCAGGATCTGGGAACATTCATTTAAAAGAAGTTTCATAGTAAATCTGGTCTGTTTAGTGGACCACATGGGGTCTATTCTTTGTTATTTGCAACTCAGATTATGGGCTATACAAGAACAGACCAAGGACCAGATTTAGCTTAGAGTTATAGCTGGCTCTTCTTGTTGAAGTTCTTCCCTTTTCATAATTCACTTGATTCTCTTTTATGGAAAATTACTCTTTGTTCATCTATTCATATATTATTGAATATCTGGCTTGATCCTAGGTTGCTACTATTAAAAGTTGCCCTGAACATTCGTGATTAAAACCTGTGCTGGGAAATTTTTTTCCCTTTATGCTAAATACTTCATAGTGCAAGTGTATATATTTCAGTAACTGCCAACTCAGTTATCGACTTAGTATTATTGTTTCCTTCACGCTGATGGTGTATTAAAGTTCTAGTAGCTCTATCAGCAATTCATAAAGTCAGTATTTTGAAATTAGAGATATTAATAGATGTATAAGTGCATGTCATTATGATTTTTATAGTATTTCCATAATAATAATATTTTCATATATGTATTTGTCTTCCATATATCTTCTTTGACAAAGTGTAATTCCAACACGTTCTTACATTTACAAATTGGCTTCATCATTTTCTGATTTGGTCTTAAGATCTTTTGCTGGTTGCTAGATACAGGTTTCTTAGACACATGTGATTATAATAATTAATCCAGCTTGTGGCTTATCTTTCATCTTGTGATGAGGATGACAGGAGTTCGTGATTTTTAAATTATCATCTTCTTTTCTGTATTCTGTGACTTTTGTGCCTTATTGAAGAAATACTTTCAGTCAAGTTACAACAATTTTCGCCTATGACTTTATCTAGAAGTTGTAGACTTATATTTTGTATTGTCTACCAACCAACTTGATTTAACATTTGAATATATGATGTAAAATACAGAATTTTTTGTACAAATACAACAGTGATCAACTGTCTTAGTTTGTGCTAAAGTTTATACTTTATCATTATTTTAGAAGAGTGATTTTAGTGAATGTAGAATAATGCAATGATAGATTTATTTCCCTTATAGTCTGTTAATTAACTTTCTATGATTTGCATAATTTTCAAAAGCCCAAGAAAGTATGAGCCATTATAAAATGCACAATATCCCTAGAATAAAATTATCTATTTTCTTACATAACTTAGAGTAACTAAATAACGTATATCCTGTGACCTCAAGAAGACTGTTATTTATGGAGTATATCACAATTTCTATATTTACTGTGGAATAAATTACGATTCTAATGATTTTAGCAATTTTAAAAGAGAAAAACAATATTCATTGTAATATAAAGCTTGAAGAAGAAAATACTGATTATGATCCATAAAGATTTAAAAACATTCATCAATATTATCTCAATTGCCCAGGAGTTAGCATATTACATCGAAGACATTTGTAAAGAGACAAAATCTAAGAAAGTGAGTAGATACAGAAATAATAAAGTGATGATAGTAAGCAATCATTTTTCATCTTAAGTCCACATATTTTATATGTGCAGAAAAGTCATTTTATGTATTTGCAATTTTCAAACAGATGAAGAATAGACATACTAACGAAGTCCTTATATGTGGACTAAAACTACAACATAAGGAAAGATCCACATATTAAGAATAATCTCTCCAGCTTCATCAAATGTCCTTTAGCTCCATGTAGCAGACAAGAATGGTGAAATTAATGATGTTTTAGAAAGAAAAACATCTTCCATTGTCATTTGTGTTTCCAGGATGGGGAACTCTGTGCCTGACACTGAATCCATTTATACACTTCTTTATCAAAAAGAATAGCATTTCTTCTGATTCCTCTTCCACCATTTGTTGCAGAAGACCTTTAGATGGAATCTGAGTGAGACTGAAAGCTGGGGAAACAGACTGCTAGGAGGTAATAAACAAAAGTACCAAGAAGGAGAGAAACGAGATGCATGTATAGAAAGAAGTACCTGCATTCTGACACAACAGGTAATCAACGTTGGGTTTAGTCTACAAAAGTTCAGCTTGCTGACAAATTAATAATATGTCAGTTATTTGCCTCTTACTATTTTGAGAAAATAAATAAAGTAATATTTTCTCTAATGATCATTGTGAGATGATTGGACTAATGGTGCTAACACAGTTGATAGTCTTAGATGACTATACTTCCAAGGCGCTTGAAATGGAATCCTGACATTTATTATTCTGATATTTACTTTTCCTGTCTAATTTTTGTGAAATATTTCCTCTAGCCAACTACAGTGAACTGAAAACTGAGCTTATGGTTTGGTCAAAAATCTGTCAAATTGTAAAAGCACAACGGAGTCACTGAGCATGCAAACACTCATCATGAGATCATACGTTTTGACAAACAAATAAACAAAAGCTAAAGTCAGCTGACAAGTGGAGGTTAAATCCTTCTAACACATGGCAGTACAGGTCCTCTGTTTGGCATCTGAACTTCTTAAAAATCTTACTGGAGTTTCACCAAGTCTGTCTCATCAGAATTCATTTCCCCTGCCAAAGAATTCCATAAGTGTGGAAGAGATAAAACTGCAACACAGAAACATATGGGCGGGAGATAAAAGGAGATCAGTGAGCAGGAAAATATGTTTCTTAAAATCTGTGCTGCAGTCATTTTTCTTCTCAGTTTTGTTGTTTGTTTTGCTATGGATGCCCAGAGCCAACATTAAAAATGTTTCTACACAACAGCAAAGGATAAATCAACACTGAAGAATCAAGACGAGTCAATCCAGTTAATAAAACAAAAACAACAACATCGATAAGTAGAAGTAAAGTCTTTAGTATTTTACAATATGCTTATTATTTGGTTTGGTTGCTGGCCAGCCAGAGTATAGATGACTTGAGAAACAGGTGAATGCATCATTTAGAATTTGCTTTACCCGCAATCATGATTAGCTTTGATATTTATGTGCCATTGTGCTTTCTACCATGTTTCTTGTCACACAGTACTTATCTTCTCAAAGTATTCTATGTAAGAATTGCATAAGTTTCCATAAGCAGGAAAATGGCTTTTGAAAAACTTGGCTGGCATTCTAACTCATCTGCGTGGCTTATCTCAGTCCCTGATAACCTTCGTGGCCAGATGATATAAAATGAACCATAGTCTGAACCTTAAATGATATTTCCAGCCTTCAGTGTGACCCTAAGTCATATTGTTACACTATTTGGTGATCTAGAGCCACCAGATTAACAAAAGCAGTTTAAGGTATAATTCACCAGGTTGGAGACTATATTCCAAAGTCAAAGACATATGCCAGATCTTTTTCAGGGCAAGGTTAAAATTTTTTTACTACACTAAAATAAAGAGACAGATATCACTTGCAGTCAATTAGATGAAAGTGGAGATCTTTGCATTCAGCCAAGATGGTGGTTTAACTCCTGCTTAAAACACCTGCATGGTTGAAATGTGCAAAAGAAGAGTCGATAAGATATGATACATCAAGCAAAAAAGAACAGTGATCCTGGAGACATGGACAACAAATACTCTCAGCTTATGCTCCGGTGCCTGGAGAATTCCCAGGAGGAGCTGCAGTGAGTGGAAACACAGGCCTACCTTGAGATTCTCTAAGGGGAGAAGAGACACAGCTGAGACCCTGTGGAGCAATGGTGATCCATGGCTCTCTGAGCAGACTGAGAACAGACAGATGAACAGATCAAGAGAACTGGAGAGTCCCAGAGTCTTTGTCTGAAATTGAAGGGTGTATGTAGGTCCCTGATCCACTAGTCAGAGCTGAAAAGCATACCTGAATATGTAAAATACTCAAGAACACATTTCCTCAGAATTAGGACACTATAAGGCTTTGACTAATATTTTTTTTATCCAAAAAAACATTTCTAAAAGCCAGAAGCCATAAAATTGTGACACAACAGAAACTATATGGGATAGGATTCTCTACAAAGAATTTTATATAGATATACATTTGCATAATGTGATTTGTTATAGAAGCTCCCAGGGATTACAGGATCAGACTTATTAGGTTCCACAATGGCTTTCTGTACAGTAGGAACCTATAGGATTCAGGCATTGCCTAGTTTAAGAATCTGCAAATTGAAGAACAAGGATTTTTGGGTGTGGTGGCTCACACCTCTAATCCTATTACTACAGAGGCAGAGGCAGAAGGATTGCTGTGAGTTGGAGGCTCACCTGGGCTATACAGTGAGCTCAGGACCAGCCTGAACTACAAAGTGAGACCTTGTCTCAAAATAAATAAATAAATTAATTAATTAATTAAATAAAAATAAAGAGGGACCAAGGGTATAGCAAGACTTGAAACTCCATGGAGAATTCTCATTAGAAGCCCATTCTGAATGCCTAAAGAAACTAGATTCTGATGTCTACAATCAGTGGTAATAGTAAAAGAAGGACCTGTTCAAGTAGAACACAGCTTTTCAAACACAAGAAGACTTTTCTCTTATTCTTTGCATTCCAATTAGGTTGCAAAGTTATTGGATGGTGCCACCCACAATCAGTACAGGCCTTCTCTCATTCTGCTGGTCTGCATGCCACTCATGTCTGCAAACACTGGCAAAGAAATATCCACAAGCGTACTTTAACAATATGGTAGGAACTTTTTTGTTTGTTTGTTTTTATTTCTGAGACAGAGTCTTGTTTTGTAGTTCAGGCTGGCCCTGAGCTCAGCCTCAAACTCACATCACAGCAATCCTCCTGCCTCTGCCTCCTGAGAGCTGGGATTACAGGCATGAGCCACCACGCCCTGGCACTGTGGTATGTGGTGCTGATTGCTGCTGGGTGTAAGTCTGCATGCCCAGTATTGTTGTATGTGGTTACCAGGGATCGAACCTGGGTCCATTGCACTTGCAAGACAGGTGCTGGAACTACTGAGCTAAATCCCCGGCCCCTGCCAGGCACTTCTTAAACCAATCAAGTTGTCAAAGGCAATAACATATTTCAAGACAGTTTATAAAAATAGTCAACACTCACTGTTGAGTGAACATCTATAATGTTTAGCACTAATTAAATATCATATATGAAAAGAGACAAGAAAATAGGATCCATAACTAGGAAAACAATCAGTTACTTACAAATGACAAAATACAACTTGAATTATGGAGATGATGAAGTATATTTATTATTATACTTGTTTTCTGATGTAAAAAACACAAATTCAGATAACAAAATGAAAATTTACAATCATCTGTCTTATAGCCCCTCAATAAGTATCTGTTTATAAATTATGTAACTAATAAATGAATACACATAAGCTAATATGCAATAAACTAAAGTTAAATGAAGAAAGATACTTTGTCTGTCTTATTCAATTTTGACTATTATAACAAAAAACCACAAAGCTTATAAACAACAGATTTTTCCTAAAGAAGTTGAGGCAGAGAGATGGCAGCAAGTTTGAAGCCAGCCTGTGCTATGTAGCAAACTCAAGACTGGCATGAGCTCAGTAGCAAGACTGTCTCAAAAACAAACAAATTAAGAACCCAGTAAGTGGGCCAGTATACCCAGAGGACAAGAGGACAATTCATTACAGATAGTAAGTTTCAGACCATATAAAGATTTTCTATGCCAAAGAATGAGTTCACAAAGAATAAGTTAATTAACATATAAGTTATATAACATTATATATGTTATAGTCCTAATCCTAGAATTTTCAAAAAATTTGAAGTTGAGGGTTAGCGATTTAACTCAGTGATTCCAGGGTCTGCTTTCAATCACAAGGTTCCAAGTTCAAGCCTTAATAATCAAATACAATGATGCCAAGCATGGTGACTCACGCCCACCAGCCATCAATACCACATACCACAGTGTTGGGCATGGTTGCTCACACCTATAATCCCAGCAATCGGGAGGCAGAGGCAGGAGGATTGCTATGAGTTCGAGACTCACCTGGGCTACATAGTGAGCTCAGGTCCAGCCTGAAATATAAAAGTGAGACCTTGTCTCAAAAAGTAAAATAGAATTTTAAAAAAATTCAAAATTCAATACAAAGACAGCTGAACTGGCATATAAGTAGAATTTAATCATATTATTCACATGCCTTTCCTTGTTCATTCTTGTACTGAATTGGACAACTTGATGAAGTACAGTATAATAATTCAATATATGTATTCAGTGTGAAATGATCAAATCAAGGTGCTGGAAATTTACAAACTCTTCAGGTTCTTTGTAAAAATATGTAATGAATCATTACAAAGGATCATCCCTTTACTGCACTGGAATGCAAATACATGTTACTCATATCTAACTGTACCTTACCACCATCTGTAAAGGTTTTATGCGTAGGTCATTGATCTGTTTTGAGTTTATTTTTGAATATGATATTAGATGGGTCTGCATTCATTCTTCTGTACATGGATATCCAATTCTCCTTCCAGTTATTGAAGAGACTGATTTCTCTAGGATATCATTTTGATGACTTTGCTGAATATCTATTGACTGTAGATGCATGAAAATCCTTCTGGGCTCTATATTCTGTTCCTTTTCTCTATGTGTTGGTTCTTGTGTCAGAATTACATGTCTTGGTTGTGATATTTCTGTGTTTTCATGCATTCCTCTTTATTCTTTTTGCTCATCTACTCTTTTTATTCAAATATTTTGTGGCTCAATGTGAATTTTAAGATTGTTTTGTTTTGTTTTGAGACAAAGCTTTGCTTTGTAGTTTAGGCTGGTCCTAAACTTGCCTCAAATCCATAGCAAGCCTGCTGCCTCTGCTTCCTGAGTGCAGGGATCTGAAGCATGAGCCACCATGCCCAGCATTGCGGTATGTGGTGCTAATGGCTAATGGGCATAAGTCACCATGTACGGCATTGTTTTATGTGGTTACTATTGAACTCAGTACCCTGAACTTGCTATGCAGGCACTGGAACCACTGAGCTAAATCTCGGGCCCATTAAAATAGTTTGTTATTTTTATTTTTATTTTTTTTTGGAAGAGTGCCTTAATTTTGATGGGAATATCATTGAATTCATGGGAAATTTTGCATAGTATAGATACTTCAATAATATTACTTTTTGAGCATGTATGTAATTTTGTATGTGTGTGTTTATGTGTCCACCTTAATCTCCATCAAGGTTTTGTAATTTCTTTTTTACTGTTTTTTTTTTTTTTCCCTGTAACTTGAGATAGTCTCATTAGGTAGTCCAGGTTGGATCAGAACTCACTATGGAACCGAAAGTAAACACAAGTTTCTGTTACTTTTTTCATTGTTGAGGCTAAATATCTGACATTCAAAGATAAATGAGAAAGAATTTATTTAGCTCACAGTATGTAGAGATTTCAGTCCACAGTTGCTTGGCTCCAAGGCAGCAAGGTATAGCACAGAGGTATTACATAGGAGAATTGGTTCATGGCAAGAGCACATTAGCCCTATTTCTCTAATATTTATGGAGTTTGCTGGCCTATGGCAGGTATAGCACTCACAGTATTTATTTTTTTTTTTTGACAGTGTCTTGCTTTGTAGTTCAGGCTGGTCCTAAACTCACTATGTACCCCAGGCCAGCCTCAAATTCACAGCAATCCTCTCACCTCTACCTCCCAAGTGCTGGAATTACAGGCATGAGCCACCACGCTCAGTACTGTGGTATGCAGTTAGGGGGATCAAACTCAGGGCCCTGCACTTGCCAAGCCGACACTGGAACTACTGAGCTAAATCCCCAGTCCAACACTCAAAATCCTAATACTACCCAGAATTATGGTGAAGCAATCAGTGATCTAATGTGGTAACACACACTCTTGGTCCCAGAACCTCACAAGCAAGATCCAGCCACTTCTAAAAAGTCCCCCACCATGTCTACATAAGGCTTTAAGAGGTGAACACAAAAAATAAACAATCCACCAAGCTATGCCGATCCTCCTCGCTCAGCCTCCTGAGTGCTAGGATGACAGGTGTGTGTGACCACATCCATCAAATAGCATTTTGTAATTTTGGTTTTAAAGATGATTCACTTCTTTCCTTAAATATAGATATTTAACACTCTTTTAGGTTTTGTGAATGGGATTACTTTCTCGACTTGTCAATAAGTTCATTATTAGATCAGAAGGATGCTGATTTTGGTCTTTTGCTTTCGTGTTTTGGCAACTTACTAAAATTCTTAATCTGTTCTTAATTTGTGTGAGTGTGTGTGTGTATGAGTGTGGGCACATGTGGGATCTTTACATTTTTCTAAATATAAAATTGTGTCCTCTCCAATAAGTGTCTTCACTTCCATCTTTTCTACTTAGATATTCTTTAACTTCTTTTCTTTCTTCTCTTATTTTTGACTGTTGCTTTTTGCCTAGTTGTTCTTTTGTTGACTTCTAGCACTACAGATGTGAAAGTGATGTCTTGTTCCAGATGTTGAAGAAAAATACAAGTTCAGGTGTGGATTCAAGGAACATCCAGCACAATGTTGATCCTGATTTTGACAAACCTGCTTCTTACTGTAGTGATGTTATGTTCCTTCTATATTTAACTTGCTGAAAAAGTTATCACAAAGGGATGTTGAACTTTATCAGAAGCTTTTCTAGAGCTGTTGAGATGATCAGATAGTTTTTTTCTTCATTTTGTCGATGTTATATGTCACATTTATTAATATCTGTGTTAAACTATTCTTGCATCCTTTGGATAAATTTCACTTGACATCTTTTACTGACCTGATTTGCCTTTCCACTCCATGATTTTTAAGAAACAGTAAAAAAGAAAACTGTCAAGATATTCTTTACTTTAACCCTTATTATATGAAAAGATGGTTGAGTATTTTTATACATAAATATATTTTAGTAGGTAATTCATAGTATTATTGACTTTTATTGGGTTACAAGCTTTGGGATATCTCTGAGTAGAATATAAAAAGGACCCAATTATTTTATTTCACTTTTAAAATCCCTGTCTAGAAAAATAATTATTTTCTATTTTCAATGAGTAGAAAAATATTTATGGAAAATTTATTTTCCACATATTATTTGGTCATTTATTTTATGCAAGTTTTAATAGATAAAGTGAATAAATAATATTTGATGGTTTATTGAGGAAACTGATTATGAGATAATACAATATAGAGGAAGACAAGTTTGTTTTCCAAAATACTTAGATTACTTTGAGAATTGTCTGATTGAAATATACCAGGAGAAGTCAATATGGCCCCTCCTGTACAGTGTCCCACGTGCTGTTTCCAGCCTGGCTCCGGAGCTGGGGTCTCAGTGAGTGCTGGGTACAAGCTTTTCTAGAACGACTCCTCAAGGAGCCTGTCCATGGCCAACATGTCCAGCAGAAACAACAACAAGCTCCCCAGCAACCTGCTGCAGTTACAGAATCTGATCAAGCAGGACCTGCTGACCTACATCAAGGAGTTTCTCCAGCGGTAAAATCACTACCAATCCAATGTGGAAATATTCAAGTTACAACCAAATAAACCCAGCAAAGAACTGGCAGAGCTGGTGATGTTCATGGCCCAGATTGGTCACTGCTATCCAGAACATCTACGTAACTTCTCTCAAGAGCTAAAAGATCTTCTCTCCTATAATCACACTGTCATAGATCCAGATCTGTGAATGACATTTTGCAAAGCTTTGATCTTGCTAAGAAACAAGAATCTCATCGGTCCATTGAGTTTGCTGGAGCTCTTCTTTGAACTTCTGCATTGCCATGATAAGCTTCTGCGAAAGACTCTCTACACACATATTGTGACTAATATTAAGAATATAAATGTAAAACACAAGAACAATAAAATGAACATAGTACTACAGAATTTCATGTACACCGTGCTGAGAGACAGCAATGCGACTGCAGCCAAGATGTCTTTGGAGGTGATGACCGAGCTCTACAGAAGGAACATTTGGAATGATGCCCAAACTATCAATGTTATCACAACTGTGTGCTTCTCCAAGGTCACCAAGTTGCTGCTCTGACATTTTTCCTTGGGAAAGATGAAGATGAGAAAAAGGACAGTGACTCAGAATCTGAGGATGAAGGACCCACAGCAAGAGACCTGCTAGTGCAGTATGCTACAAGAAAGAAGAGCTCCAAGAATAAGAAGTTGGAAAAGGCAATGAAAGTGCTCAAGAAACAAAAGAAGAAGAAAAAACCAGAGGTGTTTAACTTTTCAGCCATTCACTTGATCCATGACCCGCAAGATTTTGCTGAAAAGCTCCTGAAACAGCTGAGAACTCTAAGGAGAGGTTTGAAGTGAAGATGATGCTTATGAACCTCATCTCCAGATTGGGGAAATCCATGAGCTTTTTCCCTTCAAAGTTTACCCTTTTCTCCAAAGGTTTCTGCAACCCCACCAGAGAGAAGTAACAAAGATCCTCCTATTTGCTGTACAAGCCTCTCATCACCTGGTACCCCCCAGAGATCATTCAGTCACTGCTCATGATGGTGGCCAACAATTTTGTGACTTACAAGAACTCTGGGGAAGCCATGACAGTAGGTATCAATGCTATAAAAGAGATAACAGCTCAATGTCCTCTAGCCATGACCGAGGAACTTCTCCAAGACCTGTCTCAATATAAGACACACAAAGATAAGAATGTAATGATGTCGGCTAGAACCTTGATTCAGCTCTCCCGAACACTGAATCCTCAGATGTTACAGAAGAAATTCTGGGGCAAACCTACAGAAGCCCCTGTAGAAGCAAGAGTACAGGAATATGGGGAATTAGATGCTAAAGATTACATTCCAGGAGCAGAGGTTTTGGAAATTGACAAAAAAGAGGATGCTGAAAATGACGAAGACCAGTGGGAAAGTACCAGTCTCAGTGAAGAGGAGTGGGCCAATGGGGAATGGGTCGATGTGCACCACTCCTCAGATGAAGAACAGCAAGCCATCACCAGAAACTGAGCAGCATGGCCATGGAGGAGCAAGAGGCCAAAGCCAAGGCCGCCAGAACCAGCCGGGTCTTGACTCAAGAGGACTTCCAGAAAATCCGCATGGCCCAAATGAGGAAAAGGGCTCAACGCTACCCCTGGGAAAGCTCAGAAGAGGAAATATATTGAAATAGACAGTGATGAGGAGCCCAGGGGTGAACTACTGTCTCTTCGCGACAATGAACGCCTTCATAAAAAGCCTAAGTCTGACAAGGAGACACGACTGGCTACTGCAAAGGCTGGAAAGACAGACCGAAAGGAATTTGTGAGGAAGAAAACGAAAATGAATCCATTTTCCAGTTCTACAAACAAAGAGAAGAAAAAACAAAAGAACTTCATGATGATGCGATACAGCCAAAATGTTCGGTCTAAAACCAAACGGTCCTTCCAAGAAAAGCAGCTGGCGCTACGAGGTGCACTTTTGAAAAAGAGGAAGAATATGAAATAACTTGCAAGCAAGTTTTCTGTTCCAAGGAGAATGCTAAATTTGTGCAATTACCCCCAAAATTAATTAATATGGGATGTTTATTTACATAAAAGAGTTCCAGAAGCACTATATTGTAAAACCATAGTAAACTTGGTAGAAGTTGTGTGTTTTTAATTTGGTATGGGGAAGGATGGTAATGTTCAAAATGTAAATAGTGGTATAAAATCGTTTTATTTTAATATCCATGCCTTTTAACAGTTTGTGCCTACTGTAATTATGACTGTAGATATCAAATTGAATAAGCTGTAATGAATGATTATTGCTTAAGGCATGGGTGCCTTGAATAATACTTGAATGCCTTCACTCACGGTGTTTGCAGGGGTGGGTGTAGGTAGATATGTGTGTTCGGGGCAGTGTAAATAGTTCTCCGGTGGAAATGGATCCACTGGAGCCATACGGGAGCACTGAGGCCTTATAGACTAACTCTACAAGTGTGTATGAGTTAGACATTCTCTCAGAACAGGACCATGTTACAAGAGTAAGAGGTTCTTACTTGTAAATAGGCTTACCTGCTGAAAACAGGTCCCTGCTGTACAGGTTTTGCCTAGATAACAGCTCTTTTAATCCTAATTATTTCAGTACCTTTTTCAATGCTGTGTAAATGCTTTTGGGATAAGAATTCACTTTTAAATTGCCTTAAGTGTAAGTAGTAATTTTGAAATGTCTTTAGTTCATCATTGAGCTGCCTACTTCTTATATTGGTTCCTTAGCCTCCCTTCACTGTATTTTAGCCCATTGTTTATTTTGTTTTCAATAAAAGGTTTCTGAAGTCCAATTAAAAAAAAGAAATATACCAAATATACCTGGTCTAATAAATTCATTTTAGGATCTAGGTTAATACTGTATGATAAGCTCACTTATGTACTTAAATTCTCAATATAAAAGAAATAATAATGCTAAGGTCAATACTTTCTAACTTAGCAACTGTCAATAGTAATATATAAAGACTTGTTAAGAATTTAATGTTGATGAAAACTCCAAGACTATTTATGATAAGCATAAAAATATGCTCATTTATCTACTTTGAGAGGCATCTCCTTATTCCCTAAATATTCAAACTGCATTTCCCCATATTTAGTGACCTGCTGCATTGTAGCAACACAGCTTGACACTTCAAGAATGTCTTTTCTCTACATAGTGGAATGGACTAAATTTGGAAATCAAATTAATCATTTAACCCACACCTGAACATGTACTACACTTCACTTTGGGATGTATCTGATTCTATTAATTAGTACATTAGTCACTTTGTAGTTAGCAGTGAAATTGATGAAAGATGAGAGGGCTGAATAAGCACATATTTGGATGCATATGCGATAAGCACCTTTGATCGCTACATGTTGTAAAAAATTCTGTAGTGTATTGCATCTGTAGGAGAATTTTCAGTGCCTGCAGATTTGCACTTCAAAATGTAAGCATTGTCTGCATCACCCTTGCTGTGAGTGTGTTTATAGCTCTCCAGACAGTGAGTACTGGCAAAGGCAGCAAACATGCTTTTTTGGTAGCGTAATTTATCCTATTGTTCAGGAACTAGATGTAGCTTGTGTTAATTTTGTCCTCATCTTGTATTTTGGACTACAAGATATTTTTACTCCATTATACCATCTCTGAGCTATTTTCATGTGTATTAGTATTTTCTCCTTTTAAAGATCACAGAATAATAAGATTAAGTGATAATTCCATAGAAATAATAACTACATTTGTTTAATTTAAACAGTCTTAAAAATATGCAGATTTTGGGCTGGGGATTTAGCTCAGTGGTTCTGGAGCCTGTCTTGCAGGCGCAAGGGCCCAGGTTCAATCCCCAGTAAGCACATACCATACTGAGTATGGAGACTCACGCCCAGCAGCAATCAGTACCACATACCACAGTGCCAGGTATGGTGGCTCATGGCTATAATCCCAGCACTTGGGAGGCAGAGGCAGAAGGATTGCTGTGATGTGGGTTTGAGGCTGAGCTCAGGTCCAGCCTGAACTACAAAGTGAGACCTTGTCTCAAACAAACAAACAAACAAAAAAAAATGCATATTTTGCTTTCAGTATTCTTAATTTTTTATGTAGTTTTAATTCATCCTTATGTATATTTAATGTTTCCTATTTTTATAAAAATTAAATACTGAAGGCAGTATTTAAAAATAAGAAAAAATAAGAATCAAGATGCATCATGTACAGGTATAAATTCTCAATGAGGAATGTGATTATAAAGTATACTTAAAATATAACAATAAATTAAGTTCAAAAAATTAAATCATCCTAATAGCTAAATCTTGGAAGCATTCTTTTGGATGAGTCAATAGATGAATGGATAACGAAAAATGTGGTTTGTGCATATAATGACATGCTACTATGTGACAAAAGATAAATTTGAGTCATTTGTAGGAAAATTAGTGCATCTTGATAACATAACTTTAAGCAAAGTAAATAAGACACACAAGCTTAAATATTGCATAGTTTCTCTTATACAAAAAGCCCAAACTATAAATAAAATAAAAGATAGATGATGGAAGTAGAATGATAGATCTTTCTCAAACGGGGAGGGGATGAAGAGATGGAAGAAGGAAAGTAGGCAGGGTGGGTAAGAGGATGAAAGGAATCAAGATATACTATGTATGGGTCTCAACTCCACACAAGGAATGCAAATATTATGAATTATACATGTGTTTTTATAGAATAATTTTTGCAAAAAATAGATAAATGCTTTGCTATGCACATGTGAGCAGAAGATCCTCAAGTTAATGATTACAATTTTTCAGCTTCATAATGATGAGAAGTAATACGCATTCAAGAGAAAGTACAGTTTATATTTTGAACATTAATATTTTCCTGGATTAGCAATTTGGGGTGAACTATACTCTTGCCACCCTGGGCAGCACTTAGTTCCCAGTTAGTCACAGAATCATATGGGTGAACAAGGGATTCTATACATTCCACTATGATGCTGAGCTATGCTGCCTTGTAATGTCATATTTTAAAACACATTTGGAACTAACGATAGTCTCAATTTATTATACTTTGTGGGAATATGGTCTCAGTGTAATTTGAGAAATGTTTTTATTTTCATACATATTTTCAATTGATAAAAAAGTGACTGAATGTCCGACTTCAAAAACTTTTGTACTAATTATTAAAACATTTTGATTTTAAAAAGCTAAAATGTGTTCAAATTTACATTTATTTTATTCAAGAATACTTCTTGCATTAGACTTCTGGCACTTACATCTGGCAAATTTGGAATCATGCTGATTCTTTTAATGAGGAAGCTGGACTTCCTGATTTATTGGTTATGTCACGAAAAAATAGATGAGCTTGCATGTGAAACAGATTTTTTTATTCTTAATTTTACATTTTTGAGACCTACACCAGATTTTGAAGCTCCTAAGTGTTTATTCAATCATATGCCAACAGCCATAAAAGAAATAGCTCTTGCAACCATACATAAATGGATTTATTTTCTTGTTTAGTATTCAGAAAATACATGGCTACTGTGTGCCAGAAAAGCTATAACATTTTCATAGAAAATTTAGTGGGTTTTTTTCCTGCTGACTACTGTAATTGATGTGATAAAAATAGTAGGGTGAACTTCAGCCTGCGCAGTTAGAGGAAATACTTCCACTAAGCTACACTCAGTGAGGTTGGAACCCAGAATATTTATTGTCATAGTGATGTGGTAGCTCACAGTCCTACCCATAGTACAATGGAAGTGAAAGAAGCAGTCATTGTTATATTGTCACCTACCAACCTGCCAAGTATCTCAAAGATTTAAAAAAGACATATATACATAAAATATGAATTTAGAGCAATTTTTTATTATTTATTTGGCATCTTGGGGGAAAGAACAGGGTGAAGAATTGAGTGGAACAGCATATTACTTAAAGTTGAAAGCACTATAATTTATTATATGTATTACATAGTCACTATTAAAATTGGTGAGCTTATTTACAAATGCTGATATGGACCATTTTGTTTCCAGAAGTGTATTGGGTATTTTAATGGTCCCATCAATGATTTTCCTGGACTTAAATGCAACGGGTTTTAAAAATTAGTATCATCTGGAGCCGGGGAGTTAGCTCAGTGGTTCCGGCGCCTGTTTTACAAGCGCAAGGACCCGGCTTCGATCCCCGGTCACCACATACCATACTGGGCGTGGAGACTCACGCCCAGCAGCAACCAGTACCACGTACCACAGTGCTGGGCGTGGTGGCTCACGCCTGTAATACCAGCACTCGGGAGGCAGAGGCAGGAAGATTGCTGTGATGTGAGTTCGAGGCTGAGCTCAGAGCCAGCCTGAACCACAAAGCGAGACCCTGTCTCAAAAAAATCTAAAAAAAAAAAAAAATTAGTATCATCTAAATACATTTATATCATAGTGTTCTGTAGATAGAATTCATGACCTTATTTGTTACAAGGCTTTAAAATTGCCTCTTCTTTATTTTCTAAGGTGTTTTTACTATTTCACCCTATTTACCCATGGTATTTATATTTATCAGTGAGATAGATTTAGTAGAATGTGTGGGAAACCGATAAACAGTGTTTCCTTTAAACATGCATTAAATTAGAATACTGTATCATAAAGTTGTACAATTAAAATAAATTTTCTCTTAGAATATCTTATACTTTTTCCAACAGCCAAATAAAATGTGAGAGACATATAATTTTTTTGCAATAATGGGGAAAGATTTTAAATAATGAATGTAAAGAAAAAAATAACAGCATTCGCAGGATGATAATACCGTTAAACTTTTTTTTAATAAATCAATTCTGGGTATGACCCATCCTTTTGTCATGGCATGGAAATTGCAGGTGCCTGAAGAGACAGTGCTGCATAAATCACCGTGTGCTTCTGTTGTCCAGGTGGACTCTGCTTAGTCCAAAAGCCTTTCAAATCCGACTAGCTGTGATGCTGAATCTCAAACTCTCTCGGGAAGGCTGGTCTCTCTAACATCTAGATATCTTTTCTGGCAGTTATATTCTGAAGCAGTGACATCTTCCTCTTACATCAAGTATATCCTAGATATATGTTTTGATTTATTTTGACTTGCATGATATAAAATCAATGGTCTCTAATGGAATATCTATCAAATTGTTGGTTGTTGCTTGATGGTCAGTAACTTTTGAAAAATAAAAAACTGATAGTGAAATGTGTTTGTCTAAGCCTTTCTAACCCCCAGGCTCTGACAAGAGGCAGATTCTCAATGTAAGGTGTATCTCAAGTCATTACAAATGAGAAACATCTCTGCAAAGCTGTACTTGCCAATCTCAGTAACTATTCTGACAACAGACCTGCGAGAAATCACTCATCATTTCCTACAGTCTACTCATGAAGAAGTTAAGGGCAGGGAGATTTTCTGAGTTCTTGTGGGTTCACAGCACAGAAGTCATGGGACCGTCCTTAGGTCCCCACTGCTGTACCCTGATGCAGCATTTCCTCCCTTAGCGCTTGCAACATTGAGCATCTGGGAAAGTACAAAATCCTAGGCTGTGGTGAGGGATCCTGAAATCTGACCTTTAAGTTCTTGATCTATCTTCTGTCTATATCACTTTATAAGACAGTATACATTACCAGATTTAAAAGTAACTTTTGTGTTACAACATCCTTTATGTTATCTAAGAGTACTTTCACATTGATCTTAAACATATTTAAATAACTTTTAAGGTAGGGTTTTTCAATACACTTCACTCATGATCACAACTATAGTGGATCAAAACAGGTTGTTACTTGCTTCAGCAGACAAATTTTAATGCAGAGATTATATAAATGGTATAGAAAGTTATAGAAGAAAAATTATATATAAAGAATTTTCATTTTAATCAAGATTGCATTGAATCTATAGAACAATTTAGGAAGTATGGCCATATTCATTATATTGGTTCTTCCTTCCCAGAAACAAGGGATGCTTTTCAATTTTCTGATATTCTTTTTAATCTCTTTTTTTCAGAGTACTGTAGTTTTCAGAGGAGAGTATTTTTTAATTTTCTTCTTTAGACTGATTTCATTTTTCGTTATTTTTATTTCATTTTTAATGCATTTTATTTCATTTTTTTAATGCAACTGTGAAAGGAGTCATTTCATTATCTCACTAAGTCTGTTGTCTGTGAATAGGAAGACTATTGAGTTTTGAGTTTCGACTTTGCATTCAGCTACCCTGATGAATTTTCTTAAGTCTAGAAGACTTTGGGTGCAGTATTGGAGGTCTTCAAAGAGATTTTCATGTTATTCATGAATAATGATAATTTAATTTAATTTCTTAACTTTTTTTCCTTTTTATTTCTTTCTCTTTTCCAGTTGCTGTGGCCAATGTTTCTAGAACTATATTGAAGAATAGTGGTGGCAATGGACATCCTCATCTTGTTCTTGATTCTAGAGTGAAAGATTTAGTTTTTGACCATTTAGTATGATGTTGACTCTTGTATTTTTTTAATTTGTCAAAGATAAAAAGTAGACCCATAGCTTTCACCATACACTAAATTACAATAAAAATGGATCAAGGATTTAAATATTAAAACAGAAACACTAAATCTACTGGAAGATAGGTTAGGTAGAACTCTTGAAGATATTTGCATAGGGAAAGATTTTAAGAACATCAGTAGCATGAGAAATAGTAGAAAGAATCAATATTTGGGATCTCATCTTATTGAAAAGCTTCTGCACAGCAAGAGAGATCACTAACAGAATGAAGAGGCAATCCGGAATGTGGGGAAAAAAAATTATTGGTTTTGCCTCAGACAAAGGACTACTATATAGAATATAAAAAGAACTTTTTAAAAAATCTTTATTGGTGCATTAAATATACACATCATGATTGCACTCCATAATTGGGATTTGTACCAGTATAAGACACAACTTAATTCTCATTTTTTCCCATAGCCCTACCCACCCTACCACCCCCCCATATACATAAAATTTGTTTCCTTACTTTTTGTTACAATCTCAACATTGTTCCCTTTCACCTAGCATTGTATGTTATATATTGTGAAATAGAAAATGCTCAATATAAAAAGAACTTTTAAAAATCGTAACTCACAATTAAAAAAACAATCCAAAAATGGTCATCTAAAATGAATAGATATTTCTCTGATGAAGAAGGAAAAGCTACAAATAAACATACGAAGAAATTTTCAATTGGTCATTTGTGAGATTCAAATGAAAATAATCCTGAGATTTCCATGTCATTTCATAAATAATAGCTGCTATCAAGGAATGAAAAAGGAAAAAGCTGGGGGAACTGTGGGAGAAAGGAACCCTTGCCTACTGTTGATAGGAATGTAGACTAGTGAAAATCACTGCAGAAATCAGTGTGAATATTCTTCAAAAAATAGGATTAGAGATCCCATTTGGTCCAGTTATTCCTGTGCTGGGTATCTCCATTAAAGTATCATACTACAGGAATATATACATGTCCATGTTTAGAGTGGCACAGATTATAATAGCTAAATCTTGGAAAGTGTCAAATGCTCATCAGTTGGTGACAGGATAAAAAAGATGTAGATTTTTTTAAAAAATTATGAAATGGAACATTACTCAGCCAGGACAATGATTAACTAGAGACATTTACAACTAAATACAGGAACATTGAAACCATATTGTTAAGTGAAGTAAATAGAACACTGGTGTGTAAATACCAAATAAGTTTTCTGGTGTGAGAAATTGAAAGTGTAAATGAGGATCACACTGTATAACTGATATGGTGAAATAAGAAGAAAATGTTCAAAGGGGAAGGGAAGCTGGAGAAGGGGAGTGGGAGAAAGGAAAGAAGGGAAGAAAAAAGTGAGAGAAGCAGGGAAAAACAGAAAGTTGTCTAACAAGAGAGAAGTGCAAGCATGGAAAGGAGGGGAGTAAAAAAACAAGGATCAAGATATACCACGTGCAAGTGCAAATTCCCAGTGATGAATGGCATCATGGTGTATAGCTAAAGTGTACCAATCAACTTCAATAAAAAATAAAAAGAATCTATCACGGAGAGTCTTACAAGCCACAGTAGCTGAAGGACACTATGCATTTGATACTTGGGTTATTTGAACATATCTAACTCACCTCTAAAGGTGTGGAGAAATAAAGCTAAACCAAGAGCATGTTTCTTTGAACTCTCAATATACATGATTTAAGAGGAAGTTCTTGTTTTTTTCTGTTCTCCTTACCTCCTGGTCCTCTGCCCTTACTGTTGAATGTGTAACCTTGACAAAGTTTAATAAATCACACTGCCAGGGTGATAAATCAATATTGTAGTAATTTGGACACAAGAGAACGTTAAAATTTCAGTTAGTCTTATTTAAAAAAAATTGTTTGATGATTCGTAGAAAATAACTTAATTAGGAGATTTTTTGAAAAAATAGCATCTCAAAAGGAAACATTTATGATTTCAAGAATCCTTAGTGAATGATCAAAGTAGAGGAGAACATATAAGTGGAATTACAAGGATTGGAATTAATCCTAATCACTTCAAAACTTTCCTTTATGTTACAATAACTGCAGGATGAACACAAAGCAGAATTTTTCCAAGTACTTACACTTATTACTTTGTTCTTAGCAAGGCATGTTTGAATGTTGATACTAAAGCCAGGCCAAAGGAAAAATATAGGCCACTTCTTTGAAATAGCACATTCCCATGTATAAGCAGCATTTGCAGCTTTCCAAAAGCCAACACAAATATCCTTAATAAGAAACATCCATAGTACAAGAGATTTTCATTACAGACTTCATGGTCCAAGAGGTAAGAAAATCCCCATCGTGTAGTACTAATATCAAAGCTACACCAAAGACAAAAGGCTGTATTCAACATATGCTGAAGACCCACTGGCACAATGGCTTCTGTAAACCTACCGAACAACTTCCATGTGAAATTTCACTCTTTCCAGTCACAGAGTGCATCCACGAAGTCTCTTCTTTGGCTGAAACTTGCTCCTGGCAACAGACTCTCACATTAGCTCATATGGAGCCATATGGAGCAGGTTGGAAAGGGCACCAATGGGCAGTGGCATTGATAGAGTGAGGAAGGTTGATTTATTATATTCTGAATAAATTTTGAGCTATATACATGGCCAGCATAGAACTTGTCCTTGGAACATAACCAAATTTTGATTATATTACTCTCACATAGTCACATAATAAATATGAATAATCAAGACTATAATTATATAAACAAAATGTAATGAAAATAAAAATTAGTAGCATTAAGTCATTAAGTAAAATAATTCTTGAGTAGATTCAATCTCAAAATGCTTACAAATAACATGCAGCATATAATTAACTTTAATAGAAGTATTACATATCACAATGTATGTGATATT